>NSDO01000337.1:0-12895 GCA_002286825.1 Lagenidium giganteum
TGGTCCATGGCTGAAATGGCTATGCGATCGGACGATGCCCACGACGATGCCGAATGGCAAACGGTAGCGTACACAGCAAACTCGGAGATTGATGTCTCGGTCGCACTCGAACGGATTCAGTCCGCCCAGGACCTGACGAGGACCAGCACGACGATGGCATCAATGCTGTCAGCCCACCCCAGCCCACGTTGGCAAAGCGATATCCAATGTTGGTTGCTCCTCGTGTCGCCAATGATGGTCAGTATCTCGTAGACATAACGTAATCTCATTCGACCGCCGATCACAAACGAATTCGTCACTGACGGAATAACCCGTGGCAGCACTCGATGCACCAAGCAAGGCAGCAGACCCCACTCCCAGTGACGCAGCCCTCGTCGATTCCACAGGTTCGTTCATCAGCATGCCGTCATCATCTTGCGATAAAACAACACTGAGAGATATCATCCTTGCCGATGGACAGGAGAAATACGACCAACCAGCGGTATCCATCTCCGGTGTGAATCGGACGCGCCAACAACGAGCCTGACCATCCCACAGCGCGTCCAGCGAAAGACGAACGTCACCACTGCCCACGACACCACGATACTTGGACGCTCACAACTACACTCGGCTGGATCCGAGTGTAGTTGTGAGCGTCCAAGTGAACATTTTCGTCTGGGAGAATGCACATCAAACATGATGTCATGTGCGCATGTGTAAATTTGCGTCTGGCAGAATGCACATCAAACATGATGTCATGTGCGTATGTGTACCTGAAGACGAAGCAGAATGCCGTTCGTGCCAAGTACGGGAAGTCCAAGAGTCAGCGCGAGGAAATGCGATTTGAATTGGCCAGAGTGACCGATGAAGCTTTGCGTGATGCACGCGTTGTGGTTGCGACGTTATCGCAGCTTGCAGGGGAAGTGTTTCGACACTTGCGACTCCATATCATCATCAACGATGAAGGCGCGCAGACGCCAGAGGTGGCATTGATTCAAGCAATTCGTGACATATATACTGTCATTGTTGCAGGTGATGAAGCCCAGTTGAAGGGCTACACCAGTTTGCCGGAGTCGAAACGTCACACGTTTGTGCCGGATGGTCGCTATCACAAGCTCACATCGTCATTGATGCACTCCGTCACCTACTCGCATCAAAATCAAACCAAGACGAATGATTTCCCAGGGGTTACCATCAAGTCGCAGCGGCGGTGCCATTCTTATATTTCGCAGTGGTTACAGCCGTTCTACTCGTATGAATTGTTGCATCGTGCGAGAGAATCGGATCCGTACTTGGCAGACATGTGCTTGCCAGAGAATAACAACAGCAAGGTCATTGGGCGGCGTATTGGCTGGGTGAATCCAACACGGACTGGTGACCGTGCGGGAATGACCCTGCGTGTGCCAGACGAGCAGTTGTCAGTATTGTGGAAGTCGCACTGGTGGTTGAGTTGGTTCTACGCATTCGCTGTGAGCTAAATGCGTGGAGTGAACATGTTCGTCAAGTACAGAAGAAGCGTATGTATGTATTCACGCCTTACCAGCATCAGCGCACGATGATGTGGCGCACTATTTCCTGCGTTATTTGGATGTGACAGTGATCACATCAGATTCGGTCCAGGGGCGCGAGTCAGAAATCACCATCGTCTCCATGGTTCGCTCGCAAGACGCTGGGTTTCTTAAGTTGAAGCGATGATCGCATGCTGGTGACGTTGTCTCGTGCCAAGGATTATGTGTTTGTGTTGGCAAACACCCGCGTCATGTGCAAAGATCTGATGTGGCGCCGTTTGCACGAGCTTGCACGTTCACAGCCTGAGCATGCAGTCCTTGGCGTGGACATACGGGATGCAGCAGCTTCATTCGCGTTGCTGCAAGATCATCAGCGCTTGCAGCGCATTGCTGGTGTCAAGGCTTGATTCAGTCGACGCGGCAATCGGGCTTGGTCGCTCACTCTTCTTGGGAGTTGCGCGAGGGGCGGCTGTGGTGAAGTGCCCGGGTTTTTCCGCGTTTGACTGGGTTTGACTGGTTTTTTGGGTGATCAATGGTCTTTGTAACAGCGGGGAAATTGAGCCAAGCATGGAGGGTTCGATGTGTGACGTGTGCGACGTGTGCGACGAGCGCAGGTTGAGGTTACGCCGGGTGGGGATTCAAGGTTCCATGGATGTTGCTTCCCACCTCTTGGTCTTTGTAACACCTGAATTCCGAGCCAGATTTGTGGCAGGAATTGTGGTCGAATCTGGCTTCGGGGACAGGCGGGTGCACAAAGCCGCGGGTTGGGTTCACAGCCACAAACAGCTGGATAAAGCCGCGGCGAAGTGGGAGCAAGCGTGGATCTACGCGGCAACGCGATGAGCGACGATGGCTCGGTAGCGCGTGACTCTGGTGACGATGCGCATCCGCTGACCTATAGCGCAACTCAGTCAAGCTCAAATGTCCAGCTCGAGATACCAACATCCAGCATCAGTTCGACTGCAGCAGATGCCAACGTTGACCAACACATCAAAGACACGAACTCCCAGCATCGCCACGACGACGTCGACAGTCCAGGCAGCAAAACAGTGACTGGAACATCCGTTGTCGTCCGCAACGCTAGCACGAGCCGAGATACTGCCTTGATCCCTGTCGATGCCAATGAAACATCCATCAATGTGCCAAGCTCCAGTGAGAAAACGTCATCTACACTGTCGGTAGCTGTAGCAGTGGTTCCGATGATTGTCTCGCGTTTCTTCGAGGCTCGCGTTGTCGAGGCCGTCTCATTGGCTCGGCAGGCAGACACCCAGAAACTCCGGCGACTGGCAGCACTTGAACGCACGAACCTCACGCTCCAATAGGCAATCGCATCCACCATCGATCAAGTTTCGTTGTTGGAATAGAGTTAGAGAAAAACCGATGTTGAGGCGCCAACACAAAACACATGTAATCAGATAAAATCGTGCTCTTTCGTCCGCAAAACTCACACGGCATCGGAATACAGTAAATATACTACTGACACATTACTGTATTTGGCATAACTTAGTATATTTCACGATGCTGCTTCCAGTTGGTTATTATGGGTCGTCATGGGCATCCGTAATGGCGGCGGCGCCACCGTGCCGGCAGTCGACCCGCGCTGGTGCGGCTGCGGCTGCGGCTGCTGGTGCGTCGCTGCGCCCTTGCTGCGAAGGATCGCGTGATGCGGCGCCTTGTCCAGCGTCTTCTGCGCCGTCCGCCGCGCCTGCGCGCTCAGCGCCAGCGATTGCTGCGTCGCGTACACGTTCCGGTTCTGCAGGATCTCCTGGGCGTGCAGATACCGGTGCTGCTCGTGGCGCACGATGCGCCGCAGCATTTCGTCGTCGTCGTGTTCTCGGAGCTTGCCCTCCTCGCGAGCGTGCGCCAGCAGCTGCAGCTGCAGCGCGTCCTCGTCCTGTTTGCGGTGGCGCTGCGCCGTGGCGTAGTCGCTGCGCATGGCCTTCTCCTGCGCCTTGGTCGTCTCCATCGTCAGCGCGTCCACTTGCGTCGTGGTCTGCCGCTGCCGCGCGCCGCGCTCCGCGCCCCGCGCCAGCTGGTCGAAGTGGCTCTCTTCCAGCATGTTCTTGGCCGCGCCCAGGAACATGCGCTTCTTGGCGATCTCTTCGGCTTCTTCCTGCAGCCGCGCGATCTCGGCTTCGCGCGCCGCGCGCTGCGCCACGAGCTTCTGCGCCAGCTTGAGGTTGCCCTCCTTGCGCACGGCGTCCTCGGCGGCCTTCTTGGCTTCCGCGGCCGCTTTCTTTTTCTTGCGTTGCGCGGCGTTGGCTGACGCCGCCGCCTGTCGCAACCGCGCGAGGTTCTTCATCTTGTCCTCGATCGCGGCGTCCTTGTCTTGCTTGTCCACCAGGATGGCCTCACGCCGCTCGTCCTCCCACGCCTGCTGCTGCGCCTTGCGCACTTGCAATCGTTCCCGCAGTTCGGCGAGCGACATCTCTTCCAGCAGCCCCAGCTGCGCCGTCTCGGTCGGATCGAACACGACGACATGTTCGCGGTGCACGCGGTCTAACGCGCGGATCTGACGGATCAGTTCTTCGCGCTGCGCTTGCTCCAACGCGTCCTCGGTGGCCTTGCGCTCGCGCTCCTTGGCCAGGAACGCCATGAGCTCGTCGCGCTGCTTCTGCTTCTCTTCCTTCACGCGCTCTTCGGCTTCGCGGGGCGCCGTGTCGCGCACCTGGCGGATTTCGGTCATCTGCGCGCGGTGCTTGTCGACAAGCTCTTCGTGTTCGCGCAGCCGCTGCTCCTCCATCTCGTGCGCCACGACCTTCATGGCGCGCGCAACCTCACGGTTCTCCATCCGTGCCCTGTGCGCGGCCTCAGCGGCCTCGTACTGCGACTGCACCATCTCGAGGCGGCGCTTCTCGACCTCGGCTCGCCATTTCTCCTGGTCCTGCTGCACCATATCACTCTGCCAGCGGTAGAAGTCCATCGGGTCACGGAGCTCAGCCTCATACGCATGGATCAGCTGGGCTTCCTTGGCCTGCTTCTTTTTGTACAGCGCGTCTTCGCGCAGGATCGCGGCCGTCGTGAGCTTGACGTCCTTGGGCCCAGCAGTCTGGAAGTCGGGCGCTGGCTTGGCCTTGAAGTCGAACCTGAGCTCTGCCTGGCGAGCAGCCTCGACCTCTTGGCGTACTGCGTCGAGGTTGCTCTTGGCCATGGACTCGAACACGAACATGTCCTTGGCGGCCTCGTCGTACTTGCGCGTGATGTCTGCTTTGATCTTGGCTTTGCGTTCCTGCTGTTTCTTGGCGAGCCCCGCCAACGTGAGCTGGTTCAGAGTCGCTGGCACCGGGTTGGCCTTGATCTCTTGTGCGATTCGAAGGGGCTCGACGAGCTTGGGTGGCCGTGGCTGCGTCAAGTTGGGCGCCATGGGCACGGTGAGAGGCTTCTTCTCGACTTTGACGATGCCGCCGCTGGCGCGACGGCTCTCTTTGAGTGCAGCGCGACCGAACGCCTTGGCGTGGAGCTGCTGCAGCAGTTCGTCCATGTCCGTGCGGAAGCTCAACATCTTGCCAATGAGCTCGGTCTGCACGAAGTCTTCGTCCAGCACGCGCACCCACTCGGCCTTGATCGGACCTAGCAGGTTGTCGTACAGGTACGAGAGGAAGACGTGCATCGGCGTTGGGTCGAGCACAGACACAAGTTGGGCGAACGTGGAGAAGCCCATTTCTTCGAGACGAAACATGCACAGGTACCCGACGATCATGAACTTGGTGTAGTCATTGCGGCTCACGCGGCTCGAGTTGGCGTTGAGGAAGTTGGTGAGCAGCGGCTTGAGCAGTTCGCGGTAGCGGTACGTGCCGTAGAAGATCTGCTGCAGGAAGAGACGGTCGACAGCGTCTAGGTCGCGCAGCTCTTCGTCAGCGTGCGAGTCGACCGTGAGGATCTCCGGATTGTACGACTTGATGAGCTGCTCACAGCGCGCTACGAGCGCCTTGCGCTTCATGATGGCGACGCACGAAGACGCAACCGATCCAGCATGCAAGCACGCGAGCTCCCTGCCCACCCACCCACACACACACGCGCGGCACTGCGAGCAAACCAGGCAAATCAGTCACAGGCTTCAACACAGGCACTCCGGGCAGAAGCCACAAATAAATGCGAGACCGACCCGCACACGCGCCGGTATTCCCGGCAGCAACAGTGATGATGCCAAAGGACAGCGAGCTGCCAGTGCGACTCTCCGAGCCAACGACATTGACACACACGCATCCAATGAAGGCTTTGGGGTCGTTCTTCGCGTGGATGCGGTGAAGCATGCTAATTCACAGGCTCTTGTTCAGTGGTGGTCACGTCCAGGTCCAGAATATTGAATTCAGCATCCTATTTTCCTGAGGTAGGGAAAACCTACTGGCTTTTAAGGCGTTGTGCAGGATCGAGGGACAGTCTGATGCGAAGCTTCGACATTGGCGATAAGCCAGAAGATGATCAACCAGCGGTGGGAGATCGTCGAGAACGGCAGCACAAGGTTAGCAATTCACAACGAAAAACCTGCACCAGAGATCCGCGCAGCGCCATCGCCATTGAGGAATGAAAAGGTAACCGAACCGCGATGTGTGTTCAATCGCGCGATGAAGAAAGGTATCTAACGAATCCTGTGGGTCAAGCGGTCAGTAATGGAATAGTAGGCAAAGACAAAGGAGGGCGAGTGAAGCGCATCGACAGGTTAGTCGGGATGTGAGGCGCTTCCACAGTTGGCAGACCCAGGCGCACGAGGGCAGCATGTGCAATACGCCAGTACACCACCGACCTTAGTGGGTGACTCAACTGCAGTTGAATCCTATGTGACTTTTTTTACTGTGTTGTAGTGCCAAGCTCGAAAACTCCAGACGAAATGCATTTGAAAAGGAAGCGGAAGATCACCTTCCTACCCAGAAGCGATAGTCCGATCAATCGAATGACAATCGCAGACATCCGTCAACTAGCGGCAACGATGGGCAGCAACTTCAATCAGACGCCACAATGGCCTCAGGGTGAGGCAACGGGAACGCCGCCTGTTCCTTCTGCTCGGCAGACGTTTTTGAGTGAAGGAGCGTGAATACTTCCCGAATTCCACATGGAAGAAGCGCCAGTGACCCCGCAAGAAATACCAAGCTGATGCCATCGGAGAAGGAGTTGCTGACCACTCTGCTGCTCGATTGCTTTGGTGCCGCAAGTGCGGAGCTTGAGAGAGCAAAAGACGGTGCTGAGATGTTGCTGTCTTCTACGTTGATGCTGCGCGGGCAACGGCTCCTCTATAAAGAGTTTGCTTGGCTGAAGCATTCTGCGCCATCAGGTCAAAGCTCCAGCAGTGGCGAGTGACAGCAATCAGCGATCGCCACGATTTGCGCCAGCCCGCGCTGATGCTGCTGTTCCGACGAAGATAGATGACTATCACCAGTGGGGCCTGCAAAATGACGCGATGGTCAAAGCTGTGTGCCGTTAAAAGTGCCCGAGATCAAACGTAGGGAAGGGGCGGCGCCAATGCACGATCGCAAGCGTTGTTTTTTTTTTTTTTTTGTCTGTGCCTCCGTTGTATGTTGTGTTGGTTCATATCGCGCTGCCATCGCAAGTAGAAGGAAGCAGCAGCACGGCATGGCGCCCGTGAATGGATAGCGTGTGTGCAGCAACCTGCCACTTGGGTCATGGCGATGGACAAGTCGCATCACAATGGTGGCGCCACGGCGGCGCCGTCACGCGCGGCATCAATCGTGGGGCGTGCGCTGGATGACGACGTTGATGACTACGGTATGCTACTGAAGGCACACACTGTCGAGCCAGGCATCCAAAACGACCTGAGCAAGCTCAAGCTCGAGCATCGCTACAAAGTCCCCGAGCTGCGCGCCAAGTTCCCGTGGTACCGGTACGTTCTTCCGTTTAGTCGACGAGTGCCATGCGGCGTCGCTGACAGTCAGCATCGTGGTCTAGCAACTCCTATGAGAACAAGAAGCCGTTCGAGGATTGGCATGACCATGAGATGCCAATGGATGCGCCAGTGGCCATCCCCAAAGACCTGCGACCTGCCGGTACAAAGCGTCGCTATCTCCGCACCATCCAACTCGTCTCTGCAGGCAGCGACGACGACAGCGACGAGGATGGCGCTGCCATTGCTGCCGCGCAACTTGATCGAAGCGACCGAACCCTTGGTCGAGGAGCCAGTGGTCGCAAATCCGCCGCTGACCAGCGCACGTTCGAGCAAACGCTGCGACGCCAGGACTCGCTCGTTGGCAAGCAAGCTCAGTCGACGCCCAAGCAGGCAGTGCCCATGCGCATCAAACGGAGCGAAACGTGCATGCGACTACCAGCACTAGCGGAGCCCGTGGCGATGAACAACGCGATGTCATGCACGGACGATGCCCATCGCCCCATCGTTATCGCCCGTCGAGCCGACCAGCACGTGAATGCGCCGCTACCAACGCATGCACCAGCAGGGGCAGCACTAGCAACAGCAGCTGGGCCAGCGTCAACGCCAACGCCGGCAACACGAGTGAAGGGCAACCGACGGGCAAGCGTGCAGCTAATCACTCGTCCGGACGATGGCACTGCCGCTCGCAAGCAGTCGTTGCCCGAGACAAGCGGCGGTGGACGCGTCCGTGCGCGCGACCGCACGGCGTTCACGATCGTCACTCCCGAAGAGCTTCATAGCCTTGGCAACAGCGCCAACTACTTTGGTGCAACGGCAAAACAACGCTTTTACGACCAGTACAAACAGCTCTACTCGCGGCCATATCTGTACGTGGAGCGATCACAGGAATCGGACGAGATCGAGGACGAACGGGACCGACAGTTTGCGCAACCACCGCGCTCATTTGTTCAAACAGGAGATGCAGAACTGGATGACGCCCCGTGCGACGTGGTGGCGCTGTATCCGACGTCGCGTCAATTAGCACGGCTCGACAAGGAGCTTATAGCCGCCAAAGTGTATCCGAAGCGCGAAGCCTCGGGCTTCTCGGCGCTGCCAGTGCGAGACGCATTGTCCCCGCGGTCGCTGTTTTTGACCACGTGCATCACGCAGCCCCACCTGGCCGTGCCTTTCCTCGTGCGCAAGCGGACGACCAAAGTGTTTGATTTCTCGTACCAGTCGCTGGGGGACGCATTCATGTGCGAGTTTGCCAAATGTCTTGCGCACGACCTCCCGTTTGTCGAAGAAATCCTGGTTCGAGACAATCGATTGAGCGACCACGGCCTCAACTGCCTGCTGCGCGCAGTCACGGACGGCAGCTCGATGATGAATCTCACCAAACTTGACATCTCGCAGAACGAGATCGGACCACAAACGTCCCACACGCTGCGCCAGTACCTCGTATCGGCTTATTGCACGCTTCAAGTGTTGGTGGTGGACAACGCCGACATTGACGATGTCGAGTGCGCCGCGTTCATGACGGCGTTCAACAAGAACCAGTCGATCAAGAAGCTGCTCATGAGTAGCAACTGCATCGGCAAAGCCGAGAACCTCAACGTCGTGCAGCCCAATTTCGAGACTGGAGGCGAAGCCATCGCGACCATGTTGCTGTCAAATGCCGTGGTGCAGCACTTGGACTTGGCCTGGAACTTTTTGCGTCTCGAATCCAGCATCGCGTTGGCGAAAAGTATGCAGCACAACCACACCCTGGTCGAGCTCCACTTGGCGTACAATTCCTTTGCCGACAGCGGTGTCATGAGGTTGGGCGAAGCCATGCGCTTCAATCACGGCCTGCAGGTGCTCGACGTGTCGTACAACAGTTTTGCCACGCGCGGCGCGATGGTGCTGGCAAACGCGTTGCGCTTCAACAAGACGCTGAAGCTACTGATGCTTCACGGCAACAACATTGGGCGCGAGGGAGGCCGCGCCATCATGTTCGCGCTCTGCGAGAACGAGACCAACAGCGG
The DNA here is from genome assembly GCA_002286825.1 of Lagenidium giganteum. Taxonomy (NCBI): domain Eukaryota; phylum Oomycota; class Peronosporomycetes; order Pythiales; family Pythiaceae; genus Lagenidium; species Lagenidium giganteum. Next base: position 9,330 of record NSDO01000337.1, read on the forward strand.
CTGCGACGTACGAATGCAGGCGTGCAACATCGGCGCTGTGGACGTGCCACCGCCCGTGACGGCAGCCAAGCCTCATGCTGCTCCCACCACTGATCCCCACGTGGGTAGTGTGATGGCTGTGAACAACGGGCGCGCGTCGAACGCTGGTCGCGATGAAATCAACGTGCTCGAGTTTCCTGTCTACAGCGCAGCATCAGCGCGCGTGTTCGACCCAAAGGAGCCGACGGGGCGATACACGCTGGTGCTAAGCGAGCCATACGACAAGATGATTGCCATGGAACTCATGCGGCTAGCGCTGTTTCGGAAGGGCTGTCGATTCCTGAGGATCGAGCACAAAGCGCCCACGCTTTCGTCGCATGGCGTTGTCAAGAAAGCAATCCATTTGATCCGTCGTGAAGCTCACGCGCAGCTTCCCAAAGGTACCACCGCGAATGTGCCTGTACCAGCCAGCGCGTCACCAGCAGCGGAAGATGGGAGTGGCGGTGCCAATGGCGTCGACGACGTGCTGGACAACTACGGGTTGGACGCGCTGTTCGCGCACATCGATCACGACAATTCTGGGTTCATGGACAAGAAGGAGGTGATGACAGCGCTCAATCGTATTGGGCTGTTCCCGCGCATGGACAACCTCGAGTCGCTGCTCAACACCTTTGACTACAACAGCTCGGGCTACTTGGAGCAGAAAGAGTTTAGCGCCTTCCTCTTCCACGCTGTGTTTCGGATGATCGACGCCAACAACTCGGGCAAGATTGACGCTGAAGAAGTGGAAGAGGCGTTCAAGATGCTTGGCATTCGCGAGCAGACCGAGAAGGAGATCGTCGAGGCCATTGCGCGCTACGATATCACCGGAGACGGCGAGATGGAAGAGGCCGAGTTCATCGAGTTCATGAAAGACCGCTTGCTGGAGCGCATCAAACTGCAGTTGTACGAGTCGAGTCAGCCCGTGCATCGTACGAGCGTCGTGACGAAGAACATGGAGCCACAGGTCGCACCGCAAGTTCCCTCGGCCGTGATGATCGATGCGTCCACGCAAAAGCCATGGACCATGCCAGAAGACGGCGTCCTCGACATCGATTTCATCTACGAGCGCGAGGCGTACGCCACCAACGAAGAAGCGCACCGGCACACCAAGATCTCGCAGTTTGGTATTGAGCAGTTGTTGCGCAACGTACTGCGCCCTGGGTTATCCAAGAGCGAGCAAGAAGAGCTGTTCACGGTGGCCGTGCAGGACTCAGAGATCCGCTTCACGTCGTCACAGGCGTACCAGGTGCTTGAAGCCTGCGGTGAGCTTAAAGTCGAGTCTCGACGGATCCCTGCGGTAGCAAACATCCTACCACAGATGCTGACAGCCAAGGAAGCGCAGGTGCTTGTGTCCCGAACGCTCACGATGAAGCAGCGCTGTCGTCTCAAGGCTGAGATGGGCAGCGCGTACTCGGTAATCATGGGGAACCCGACGGCGCACTACTCGTTGGACTTGGCCAAGCCCAAGGATCGCATCGCGTTGGCAAAGATTGCGGAAATCGCACAAAGCGAGAAGCTGTTTTCACGGTTCAAATCTGCTCGTGGCGACACGTCGCAACATGGCAATTGGGAAAATTTCCGGAACGAGGAGTTGGACGGACGGCGTATTGTGCTCACGAACGCGTTCTTCCACATCATGCCCAAGCGCGGCAAACTGTGCTTCGACTACGTGAGCACGACACGTCCCAAGAAAGGCACAGCACCGATGAGCGACCGACGCTTCCAGCAGCTCATCGAAGAATTGCAGTCCAGCGTCGTCATTGAAGGCAAGACCACCAATGGCACGCCAACAGACACTGGGCATGCAAGTCTCCACACGATTGACGATGTTGGCACCGAGGTAGACGACCCAGAGATCGTTGACGACGAGATCGAGGACGACGCGGATAACGAAGCGGATGGCAACGCAGAAGCAACTGATAAAAGTGCATCAGGCGACGCGGCAGCGAGCGATCCTGAGGCGGAAGAGAAGAAAGCTCGCACTGCGGCCAAGCTGTCGCTGCGAACACGGCAAGCTGCGTTCTGGGACCGCACCCGTGCGTCCGTTTACAAGCGTGGATGGAAATTCTTGCTCACGACGGCATCGTCGCGGTTCCACTTGAGCCACGCAAGCAAAGAAGACGTGGCCATGAAGCTCGTGCAGATCGAGTCGGCTGTGTGCGATCGCTGGTTGTCGTGCGACCAGGCAGCGCAGATCATTGAGTGCATGCCTGCGGCGTATCACGCCCGACCGGAGACGGCGCGCATTTTGTTTTCACGCATCATCGACGTGGGCAAGTTTTACCAGGTCTTCGACTCATTCTCTCGCGAGGACCAGGCCATGTGCGCCAAGACGCTCGGCTGGCTCAACATCATGAACCCGATGGCACCGGAGCGTCGCTATTCGCTCGACCTCTCCGTTGGCGACGAGCGAGAGTTAACCAAAGTACTGGTCGAGCTCGCGATCGCCGAACCAGGCGAGAACTGGCTCAACCAGTCGTTCACAATGGTCAAGGGTGAGCCCGGTATTCCCGGCTGGAAGTTGCCAGTGCGGTGGGAGAAAGAAGACGGCAACGAAGGCGGTGTCAATCGCTCGGGTTTCCTGGAACTCGAGTATTATTCCGGCGCAGACCGCGGTTGTGCGCCCGTCGTGTCGTTCCGCAAGACATTGATGAACCGCGTGCTCGCGGGCACGCGATTATACTGCCTGTGAGCGAACGACCGCCAAACAGTTCGGCTAGTAACCTCCAAGCATCCAGTCCCTACGGGATTCCGCGCCAACTGCCTTCGTTGCTGGGCTGGGAGTCACATCCTGGTTCTGTAGCGTCCTGGAGGCTGTCGATGTCAGCGGATTGCCAAAACCTCGATTACCACAAGAAAAGGATTGGGTCGCGCACGCTGCACGTAAAAACCGATGGACGACGAGAATCTACGACCCGGCGTGGCAATACCAAGCGCGGACCAAGATCCACTGGATTCCATCCCCATGCCATCGTGGAATCCACACTTGACCGCAGAAGATCTGGAGGTTGCTGCCACGAACGGATTCAATATCGTCGGGCAGCATCTGGGTTGGGAAGACGGTATGGTATGCCGTGCGAGATCGGTAGTTGTGGCGGTCGATTGCGTACGCTGAGTTTTACGACTAGACTAGCCTACGGGAATGAAGTGCTATCGGGCCGCCGCGAAGTAGTCGTAAAACCAGTCATGGCCAAGGGCTCGGCGTAGTCGTTGTGGGTGGGAGAATGATGATGAAGTTCACGCTCTCGGGCATCCCTCGATCGCTTGAACGTGGTCCGTTTTGGTTTGCGCTGGTTATCTACCTGTGTGAGCACGATGAGCAGCTCTAGCAAGGAGAGAACACGCGCACATTACCAGCATTGGCAGTGAAGACGGTCATAATGCGAGTCAACCAACCTCGCGAGACGCAGATAGGAGGCGGCAAGTCGAACCGAATCACACCGGTACCGTCTGTAATACACGTAGATACAGTTAGCGACATGCTGTATAAAATGAACAGGCATCTTACAAACCAGCCATCAACGACACGTCACGACACATATCCT
>NSDO01000337.1:13565-50202 GCA_002286825.1 Lagenidium giganteum
GCTAGGACCGATGTGGGTACCAGGGGTTCTGTCATCAACGTGTCTTAAGCGTCTTGTTGCTGTTCGTTGGTGAGTCCAGCGTTGGTCGTTTCGCCGGCAGTGTCCGCTGGTTCCATTGGTTAATTTGAGTCTTGCCGAGTGTCGGTGTCGTTCGCCATGGGGCTGTCGCCTAGAGGATCGGGTGTGTTCGTCAACAGCGCACTGTCTCCGTCAACCATTTGGGCATCGTATGCTTCTGGTGTCGCGTAGTCTGCTTCATCATTCTGCATGGTATCCTCATCATGATTCGTGCTCTCCATGTCCGAATCACTCTCCTGACCACATCAAACCGATTGGCCGAATCTTGGAATACTTTCTTTCGAGCTGCTTTCCGCTTCTTGATTCGTTGAATTGTGTCGTTGTTGGCTTTGCGTTGCTCCAAGTACGCCTTTCGCGCAGGTGAAAGCTCGCGCGTAGCCGCCTCGACGGGTGTTGGCTCCTCCGTGCTGGGTAATTGCTGCCGGACCGGGCTGTTGCCCTGTCGTCGCTGTCGACGAGGTGACTTCTGTCTGGCCATCGCCTTCTGATTGGTCGCCTCACCTTCCTTGGACATGTTGTCCTTAGTGTCCGATGGCTTCGGTGTGTTTGCCCTGGGCGACGGTGGAATGCCGCGCTGGCCTCACTGTCGTAAGCTGTGGTCTAGCCGTCGGCGCCGTGGGGCTGTGTTGCCTGACCTCCTGGAGCTTCGCTGTGAGCTCCGCTACCGTGTCCACGGGAGACAGGCGTTGCGGCCGAGCAATGCTGACTTCAACCGATCTGAAATGTCGAGCCTTTGCCGCATCAGCTGCATTGTTGGTGCAGTCTACAGTCTTGTGATTTGTGCCGAGACAGCGTGTGCACGGGTACAAATGGGTACGCCGCACGTGATGAACGTAGATGTTGTATGTGGAGGTTCCGTTAATGACCTCCAGTTGTCTGAGGCTGATCAGTTCGGGCAGTCTGTCGTCGCGAAAAGTACGCGCCATTGAGGAGGCGCGTACTTAGCGATGCCGGTTGCCAGGAAGTAAGTGATGTTGGCGAGGGGGGGGGGGTGGCCGTGAGCTGTGTGATGATCTGGGCCACTGTGGTGCGAGGTGTTCTGCCCCGAGTAGATGGATTTCATACAGCAATTTTCGGGCGGGGAGCTTCCAGCCGACGTCATCATCACGCTCGATGTCGTCGCACCGAATAAACCGCAGTTGACCACCAATAATGGGCAACACCTTGTTCGCCCAGTTGTCTCGTTGCGCAGGGGTCGTAAACCCGAATTCTGCTAGCCTTGACGCCGAGTCACATTTGACCCACTCCATGTCGCAGAGGAAATCCTCAGCAACCTGGGTTTCCGCAGCCTTTCCTTTGCCTTTGTTCAGGAGGCCGTCGATAATCGCTCGTTTCGCCTTCATCTTTGGTAAGGTGAGTTTGTCCGGGACATGCGCGTATAGTTTGAATCCAAGATTCGTCTGGCGATAATCTTCGAGGAGGCATCGCTCCCATAACGTCATGGTCTCCATGGTAAAAGCAGGAACCCCTGCAATCGGAACTTCGTTCATCATCCACGCATGTAGCGTAGCTAGCTCGTCCGGCGTGTGAGGTCGCTGTTTCCCGTCAGGAAACAACGTCACTCGCGACGCATCGAGCAGAGGGTGGGAGGTGGTTGCAGGCGTTGTGCCTGCTACCTTCTCCTTGTAGGTAGGCTTTGGCGCCACCTCATCGGTGACGCCGGGGTCTGGGGGCATGCCCGCCTTGGGGCTGCGCGGGCTCACACCACCTCCCATTCAGGAGGGGGCCCAGCCTTCCAACTGTGCTTGGAGCCAAGGGGCGTCTGAACGCCTGTTCGCCCCCTCACGACGAGGCGAATTCGGAAGTGTGCCAGCTCAGTGCAGAGATCAGGATGGTCGGATCCGCCTTCGTCGTTGCGCGTACCCAGCCCATAGGGAATCTGAAGGGCTACCACGAATACACTGCCTGAAACATGTCGTGCCGCGTTTTCCAGCCCATGGCTTTCTCCTATCGGAGCCAGACGGTGTTCCAGGCTGCTTGGGCTATCGGACAATCCCACATCACAAGTTGATTGTCCGCATAAAGGCCGTGGCATGAGGCGTGTGGGCAGTAGGGTTGGGCGTGTCCACTGACCCTATAGTTCATGCAATTGACCTTCAGGCGGGTGAAGGTCTGTATCTCGCTGTCGGTGATGATGATGATGATGATGATGATGATGTTGATGATGATGAGGTATATTGAACTTAAGTTCCTAATTCACTGTTGCTCCGGTGATGAGATAAGTGCCGTTCTCATGCTCGGAGGGAGCCTACAAAGTGGCAGGCCAGACGTCGTTGGTCAAGAACTGGCGAATGAAGCTTGGGATGTCTGCAGCACAGGAGAAGAACTGTGGTTGGCCATGATCGAGGGCCCAGATTGCGGAGGCATCAGCCATTCGATTGAATAGCCTCCGGTGATACGTCCAGCGACATTCACGAAATCCCAGTCGCATATTGTAAGCGATATGATACCCTTGCTTGATTCGAGGGGCTTTTGGGCACCTCCCCCACCTGAGGTAGTGCACGATAAGCTGACTGTCTCCCATAACTTCGATTCGGTCGAGATGCGCCGCTCGGCAGCGGGACAGCCCAAGGAAAGGCCCTGCATTTCGCCTTCATTGTTTGTGCCTGTTCCCAAGTGGACCGCCCAGGCCCATACAATGCGGGTTGTAGGGTGTCAGTGGCCGTGGCGAGGACGATCCCGGCCGCTGCAGGCCTGGATTCTCGCGGGCAGCCCCGTCAAAAACCAGCATGTAGCGTTCGCCGTCCACCGCAGCCGCATCGTCGAATGGTGCGGATGACAGGTACCGGTTAAGCTGAAAACGAGCTGGGTCTCGTAGCGTAGGTACACTTGGTTGAAGGCCACCACGATGACTTGCTGGAAGATAGTTTTCGCGATGGACGGAACTTGAATGTGACGCCAGCAAAGGTGCCAAAGTGTTCGCAAAACAGCAATCACGGTCGCCGCCCAGGACTGATGAAGTAGCCGTCGCAGCATCTTCTCGCCGCCATAGCTTGCGTGTTGACTGGCAGCTCATGTGCTTGGAACAAAGACGGCCACCCAGCATTCCGCACTTGAGCAAGAACGCACCAAGTCCCGCCATCGTCGCTTCAGTTCGTTCCAGCCTGTTTGGGCCACCTCGCAGTCAATGAGCCAGTAGCGCAGGGACTGCCCATTATCCGAGCATCCAACCGCGTGAAGGCATGCCAATCCGCGGTCGGCTGACCACATCCTGAGCGAGTTGGTTGCAAGTCGGTAGAGCAAGCCTCGCTCAAAGGGATCCGTGTGTAGCACCTGAGCAACGCGCTTGGGCGTCATCTGAAGGATGGCCCGGCAGACTTCGTGAGGTAGCTGTTGCAGTTGCCGTCGTTGTTTCTCGCGTACGCGCTTCGACGTCGATGACTTGCGCTCTTGTGAGCCACGGATGAGCTGGCGGAGCGTCAGGCGTCGCGAGCGTCGCCGGTCGTGGTGGCGGACGATTCGTGACAATGCTGGGTGACCACCTAGCCAACCGTTCGTGGTGCCGCGAAGACGTTCTTGTCGAAAGGTGTCGACGTTGCTGAGTGGAATGTGAGATCGTAGCGGATCACCATGGACAGGAACACCAGGCGGTGGCGATCCGAACGCTACGTGTGGTGCAAAGAGAAGGATTCGCAGCGCGAGTTCGCACACCGTGCGCCGAGGAAGCCGGCCTTCCGTGGTGAGCGTGAAATGAATCACGCCGACCCCGCGCGTGATGTCTAATAGGTCTTCCACGGTGCAGCGACGAACCATAGTCGAAGTGATTGATAATGGCCCAAGCTCCTGGGTGCTCTGACTATTGCGTCTACGGTGGACTTGGCAAGCCAGTGTAGGTTGCGCGGTCCTCGACTCTCGTCTTGTTGCGTAGCGGCGGCATGAAGGTCGGGCACTATACTGCTAATGTCGACCGCACAACGTTGGCTTGTCCACACAATGCCACCCAGTTGATGGTGGAGACTGCGCAGTTTTCGGCCGAGTGTAGTTGGGATCTCTGGTTCTTCGCTGTCGTCGATCAGTGTTTGAAGCACCGTAAGTCCTGTGTGCCAGGTGCTCTCCTTCATTGTGACGCCACTGTTGCTGTTAGGCTCAAGGTACATCGGCAGCGCTGGGACGCACCTAGCTGCCCACGGACCGGCTTCATATTAATTCGCTGAACGAGCTGAGCTGCCGTTGCCTTGATATAATCTTCAACATTCGGCATGTCCAGGCCCATTTGATCCAGATGTTGTTGCACCAGAGCTTCTCCCACCCAACCTCGATGCAATCTGGAGGTGTCGAATGTTCCAGTCCGCACGAACGTGTTCAGTAGCTTTTGCATGCGTCGGACTTGGGGTCCACCTGGCCAAATGTGCCGAGCAGTGTAGCGTATGTTGGGCATGGCCACTTGGCGGACGAGCCTGATACGTTGCACCGGATCCGTGGTTTCACAGTCGCCATCATCAACTTCACTCGGATTTGGTGCTCGAGTTTGCGCCACTCAGTGTCAAACCGATCGAACCAGTCCCACCTGGATACCAAGATGTCTGATCATTTCGCCTGGCGCTAGCATCGCAAAGTTGTCGGAGGAGATGTCGGCAGCGGGATGCAGCGGCACCAGCACTGTTTTCGTGGTGTTAACACGCGAACCTGACGCTGCTTCGAACTCGTCAAGTAACGTACAAGTCTGACGTACGTCACGTTGGTCACAGCAATACACTGTCGTGTCATCGACGAAACCATCGCTCCGCTTGATTGATCGCACACCAAAGCGGTCATTGACTGCAATGCCGCTTGGATCACGACCGAGCTTGATGTGTCGGTGCCAAACCTCCATGGCTAGCATGAAAAGAAGCGGGGCTAATGGGTACCCCTGTCTAATGTCCCGCTCTGGCGCAGAGAGGTTGTTGACGAGGAAGCGTGCCGTTGTGCGGTGATGCATCACGTCGATGGCGTCGATGAAACAGGTTGGGAATCCCATCCACGCCAGGGCTTGAGCATTGTAATGCACGTAGATACAGTTAGCGACATGCTGTATAAAATGAACAGGCATCTTACAAACCAGCCATCAACGACACGTCACGACACATATCCTCCATCACCATCCATTCCAAGACGAGCTCGCAACCATCCATCAGACGATTGGTCAGTAGCATAGCAGTAGATAGACATGCATGAGATCACTTACCTGTAATTCACTCTTGATTTTGCTTCGATCGCTACATCTCCAGTGTGCAAACACACAGCAGCGCCTTCATCTTCTCTCCATCGATGAATACTTGAATGTCCTGATGAACCTTCGCTACTTCCAGATCCTGCGCATCTTGGTCGTCCACGCGGCACCATATTTATCCTCGTGTCACCACCAGTCGAGCTGATGCCTTTGAACGCTGCATTTTCAACCCAGCCACATGCAATCAATGCCGTCCGCTGGTCGTCTTGGATCGACCAACATCTGAACTCTCGGATGAGATTGTTTGCCAGATGGAATGCAAGGCCTTGCCTGCGACATTGCAGACTGACTGCTCATGACGAGTGAAGCGCAGCACATCACATCCGTTGCCGCGATTCCTTATGGTTGCGCCGTCATTGTCGGCGCGACCTCCGCTGTGTGTGTGTGTGTGTGCGCTCACATCCCATGGCCGCCTCCGTCTTTGGTCATCCTGATCATCACGATCCAAGAAACGAGCGGATGGGATGGCGTGGACACTCGCTTGGTCGCTCAGCCACACGGCTCGACTCGTGTGCATGGTGCTCCATGCTGCATGGACCTGCCATCTCGACAGTCCCAGCACGCAGATGGAGATGTCCGCTGCAGCGCCATGCAGCTTGCGCCCATTGTCGCCAAGGAGTGGCATCTGCGAAGCGTCCCGCATGTCAAGCGCGGCGCCGCAAGTGACATACACGCGCTTGGCTTGGCGCCTAAACATGCAGCAGCAACGCCACGCAGTCGGCAGCAAAGAGAGAGAGAGAGATGTCTGTCTTTGTGTGCGTCCGCACGGCTGCAACGTCATTTTAACATCCTCGCATGATGGACGGGTCGATCGACGCTCGTGGTCATCAGATCCGATCCATCCTTGTCCAACACTTTCCACGTGCACGTCTGAACTGACTGACTGACTGAGGCTGATGGCTGCAGTGCGCCATCAGCCGAGAATGCCCACGTTGCCGCATGTCATCAGACACCGGATCCCATTCCATTCCATCCCCTGCGATCCTGCAGCAGCACCAGCACCACCACACACATACACAGGCAGATCCAGACGACAACGCAGTCAGCCGAGCAATCGCAACGCGACCGAGAGATCCGGTGCACGTGGCCGTTGGTCAACATGCACCGATGCGTGGCACCGCCATCGCACCGCCAGGCGCCGGCCGACCTGCAGTGCTCTGCTCGACGCAGGTCGGGCAATCCCCCCCCCCCCAGTCATCAAGTGGGGCGTCGATCGGCGTCATTCGCTGGTTGCAGCTCGGCAGGACGTGGCACTGGCGGTCACCATGGAAGTCGCCATCGTGCCACCTACGCCATGCTCCATCATTCCATCCAGCCAGAGCGCTCCACCCACAGAACGGAACGCAGTGACGTCTGGAATCTGAGATCGGCCATCGAACAGGGATCTGATTGGTCAAACATTACACCGACTTTGATTGGCTGAAAAGCGGCCAGCGCGCTCGGCTGTGATACGCGAAGAGACGGTGACGCTCTTTCTGTCACCAACGCGTCTCATCCATGCGCGCTGATGCTTAGTCCCCCCCTCCCAAACCGATCGTTGCTCCATCAGCGATCGATCGCCCGCCAAGTCTGAGAAGTGTGGAACTTTCCAATGCCCACGGTCATCGAACTGCACGTGCGCCGATGATTGGAAGACCTCGCGGGCATGGGATGTGTGCGTCCTCAGGACCTTGAAAATTTGTTGTCATGGCAACACACACACATTAAATGTGTGTGTTGTCCATGGCATGACGCACCTGCAGGCTTTGAAGTGCGTGGTGACGAAATGGTCGCGACAATCCTGTGAATCCTCATCAGGGCTGCGGCAATTGATAAAGCAACTCGCCATTTCTGGCTCTTTTGTTTTGCTTTGTTTTGTACTGGCTGATCCAGTCGGGTTTTGGTTACCGCGCTGTGATTGGGCCACCTCGGTCGCCAACATGCAGCGAGATGGCCTGGCATACAAACATCAAGTGCGTGAGATGGCGAGTGCCACTGTGGTGATCAGTTCCCAGATCACTGGGCCAACGTGTCGCACAGCAACCTGACAACCTGCCCTGGCCCTACCGATCGTCCATCCTCCCCACTTTGACAAGCAACCAGTTTCTCACCGACGGCGGCAATTGCCACACAGCGCCCGCCGTGCCCGAAAATGATTGTGGTGTTACAAATGCGCCTGCCAATGCATCGCCGATCGGCTGTCCACGCTGGCATGTGCGCTTGCTTGCTTGCTCGCTCGCTCGCTCTGAATCCACGCATGATGTGTGCCGGTGGGGGACCTGCCCTGCCAGGTGGCAGACATGCAGGGTCTGCGACGAAGGAGGAAGCCAACCCCCAGAGCCTCATGGAGTGGTCAGTCGTCATGGCAGCTTGACACGTCAGCGTCGCCGCCAGCAACAGCAGCGCGCAATTGCTTTGCTGATGCAGCCTGCGACGGTTCGCGCGTCAACTTCGCAACCTTGCGTCCGCATTGTTGCCTGCACTTGTACCTGACGCGCTCACCACCTGCGGCATGATGCGACGACTGCCTTTGCTGGGTCAAGCGGCGGCTGAACCCTCCACACGCAATGTCTCCATCATGTCAATGCCAATTGCGGGACGCCATGGCATTGCGTTCCCGCAAAATACAATCCACTCCAGTCGCCGCGCAGTCGTTCTCTCCATGCAGGTGTTGGTTGATTTTTGAGTGAATTCCCACGCCGCTCCATCCTCCGTACCAACACCAAACAACTCAGACACCCATGCACACAAATGGAGAGCACGCCAGCTGTGACCACCTGGAAGCCTGGAACTTCACCAGGCACAGTTAGCTCACTCGCTTGCCCAGCGCGGGCCATGCTACTGTTGGTCGTGGGTGGCAAGGGAGGGCATGGGCTGCTCCTGTCGCTCCAACCCAGAGCCTGTAAAATCGGGTTGCTCGGGACATCCATTCTTGCAGGAAATGCTGCCACGCAATTGCACCACGTTGCCCTCCTTGTCGAACCCGCGATGAGAACAGTATGCATTCTGGCAGGCTGCCACCTGGGCCACTCGCACCATCCACCGTACATTCGGCCCAGTCCACCTGGTTGTGCCACACTCTTTTTCTGCCCGCCACCACCGACGTAATGGGGTTTTTGGGTGATTGCTGAGGCACTCTCTCGCTCGCCTCGCTCCGCTCGTGCCGCCCAGAGCCTCACTTTCTAATTTTCTCACTTCGGCGCACGTGGATTCCTCCCGGTTGAGAGGTCGACGGTCTTGGAGCAGCAGCGACAACTGGGGCAGTGGGCCAACGCGTACACGCAGTAACTTAATCAAGCTTGCTGTGTTGTGCGTCTCCGGTTGTTTGAGTCGTTGATCGCTTCAGTTTCGATCGCTTCACTCTTCCCAAACATCCTCACCACCACCACCATCAACGTGTCCGAAGTTATGGGTGTGCTCATGCGTGATTCGCCATCGCCATCCTTTGGGTCGTCCCCATTTATCCGCAAGCAGCCGCAGTGGCGGCCTGATGAGTCCAGCGATGGATGCTTTTGCTGTGGCACGCAGTTCTCGATGTGGATTCGCCGCCACCACTGCCGTGCCTGTGGCGAGCTCGTGTGCGCAGACTGCAGCCCGTACTTGGAGCAGCTGCCAGAGCTTGGCTACGAATCGGCCGTGCGCGTGTGCAAGGACTGCAAGATGACGGGCTCGTCGTACGCCTCCTCGCCCGAGTTCAGCTCGTCGGATTGTGAAATGGGTGACCTGGACGAAGACACGGTGCTCGCGGCCGTGGATGTGATCGCGTCGCACTCCACGAAGAAGCATTCCAAGCTGTCGTATCAGTACTTCGTGCAATCCGAAGCAGTCAGCTGGCTGGTGGATGCTGGCCTGATCAAGAGCCGCTGTGGTGGTGCGGCATTATTTAATCGGCTCATTGACGATGGCCACGTGACCATCAAGCCGTGGAGCGGGTTCAAGCGCAGTGCGTTTTACATCCTCAGCGCCGATGCTGTTGGGATCGAAGCGCGTGTGTCGCACTATGAGAGTGCGATGCATTCGGAAACGAGCAAGTGCAGCAACTGCAAGCAGGCCTTCCTAGAGTCGATGACTCCGGCGCCTGGCTTCTGCTCGATCGACTGCAAGACGAACGCCCAAATCAATATGTCGGACTCGGCACGAATCCGGCGGTACTATAGCTAAAGTCTCTGTATGAGACGGCTGCGGCTGGCAGCCTGGCACACTGCTGGCTTGTCCCCCAAAGACGGCTGCTCTCAGGGCCATGCGTGTCGTCAAGTCGCCCTCGCATCATGACGACGGGCGGTGATGACGTGACTGGCTGCGCCCATTGTAATTTAGTCCCCGTAGAATTAGAAAGCCATGTGAGTGTGTCGACCCGTCGACCGGGTGAAGGAAATTGAAAGTCCCTTCCATCTGTCCAATCAGCTCGGTACGTTGGGCTTGTTCAACGTGGTGCGTCTGAGGCACTTTGATGGATGCCTCTACATGGCCTGGCTGTTCAATGTCATGTCAGTTGAGGAGACGACGGCCATTCGCCATGATGCCACATGGAGGGGACCCTCGGCTGCAAGCAGCCGCAGCTGACGCACAGTCCGAATGGACGGACAGGCTGGCGCAACGAACCATCAATCAAGGTTCTATCAACGGTGTCTGTTGTATTTATACGAAGGCGTTCTCTTCCCGGGGCTGGTTCTTGACGAGCTTGATCTGCGATGGTGGCCACACGACGGCGACCACGCGCGAGTCGATGAGTGCGAGAGGCACAGCGCCGAACTTGTAGCTGTCGTCGCTGCAGCTGGCATTGTCGCCCTCCACCCAGCACTTGCCCCGCGGAATGAGGAAGCGCTTGCCGCCACGATCTGTCATCAGGTCCCCCTCCAGCCCAACGAGGCGCTTGATGAGGAACTGGCCTGGTTCATCGGGTGACGCCAGCACGACGACATCGCCGCGTCGATAGCGATGTCGGATCTGCACCGAGAATTTGTCGAGGAGCACGCGGTCGCGCACGCTGTTGTCGTCCAAGCCGTCGTTCAGACTGGGCTGCATCGAGCGGCCTTTGACGCTGGCGGCGCTGAGGAAGAGCGCATTGAACGTGATGCCCACTGGCAGCCACAGCGCGGCCTTGGCCGCCCACTGCCATCGGATCGACGCCATCTTCGTGGTCAATGGTGAAACCTCAATCGTGTCGCTGAAGCAGATGTGCAATGCATATCGCGTTAAGAACCTCAAGCGAACGATATTATAACAACCCCAACCAAAGCGAATGTTGTTTGTGTACGGCCACAAGAATGTGTGCCTGCCGCCTGCCTACGCATTGCTGATCCCGCACCCGTGCATGAACGAGTACAGCGTGGCAACGACCAGGAAGTGCAAGAGGACAATGTAGCCGAACGCGATGTTGCGTGTGATGCGGTGGCCCAGGAACATACGCGCGCTGTTGAGCAGCACTTTGTCGACGGTATTCAGGTTGGTGTAGCGCTGCTGGTTCTCCATTTTGTTGAATTGCGCGAACGGATTCATCTTTTCTTCGTACATGTTCTGGTACCGCGACTCCACGTCCGCACCGGCGCTGCCATCTTCGAGATCGGCCATGCCACGTCGACTGCCCGGTTGCACACGGTTGCCGCCGGCACTGCCCGGTCGATAGCTCTGCAAGTACCTGATCTTGTGGTACAGTTGCATGTTGTCGTTCTCGAGGCGCGACACCGATGTCTTGTACGATTTGGCCAACTCTTCCAACTTGTTCTTCTCGGCCTGCAGCTCCTTCATGCGCTCGCGGAAGCGATCGCGTTGCCCACGCACGATCTCAAACATCTTTGTATCTACCGTGTTCGAAGACGCCGCGTTGCTGTCTTTGCTGGCGGCCGCGTCGGTCGCCTTGCGATCGTACAGCTGATCTTCCACGGCGTCCATGAGGATCTCCGTGCCGACGTCACCTGGTGCGGTCAGCAGGGCCTTCTGACTGCCCTTACGGCTCTCGAGCGCCGCCATGTTGTCTTCGAGGTTGCGCACCAGTGTGGCCTGTTCTCGCACGATCTCATTTTTCCGCTGCAGCTCGTGCTGCAGCTTCGCTTGCTCGGCCTTCATCTGCTCCAACTGCCGCTCCTTCTCCTTCAGAGCGTGCTCCAGCCGACGTACACGCGACACCAAGATCTTCTCCGTGTCCGACACAGCCTCTGACTGCTCGCCAGTGCCACTGCCGCTTGGTTCTTCTTCATCAACAATGTTGTATTCGAGTTGCTGCAGTACTCGCAGCTGGCGCATGATGTCGTTGAATCGCTCCATGGTGGGTCTTGCCGAGAGTTGCTCCTGCAGCTCATTCTGCACTCGTCGTGCCTCCGACAGTTTGCCTTCGTACGCCAGGCGCTGATCGGTTGCAGCGTCCTTGAGCGCAATGACTTCATCCTTGGTGCGATAGAGTTCCTGCCGCAACGCCGCGATGCTGGTATCTTTCTGAGCCAACTCAGCGATCGTGGCAGCGGAAGCATCATGCGCAGGCAATGACGCGCTGTCAAGCGAGCTGCCACCAACACTGAGCAGATCGTCGAGCTGCTTCTTGAGCTGCGAGTTCTCAAGCTGCAACGTCTGGATCATGATGGCTTCCTGCGAGATCACTTCCATCTCCGCCGTGAAGCTCGACTTGGCCAAATCCGTTCGTTGCTTGAGCGCAAACAGGTCCGATTGCATGGCGTCGAGGCGAGCAAACGCGTCGCGCAGTTCACCACGCGTGCTGTCTAATTGGCGCTCCAGATCCATCTTCTGCTGCGCGAACTCGACCTTCTTGGCCTCCAGTTGCGCTTCGAGGTCTTGGCACTTTTGATCCACTTGGTCATGCACGAGGTCATCCATCTCGCGCTCCATGGCCGCCAACTGCTCTTCCAGTTTGCGGATCGTGATGTCCTGGTTCTTGAGCGACGAGAACTCTAGCTCATACTCGCGCAGCTCGCGCTTGAGCCGTTTGTTTTCTTCTTCGAGGTCGCTCGACTTGGCTTCGTTCACCGTCTCCAACGACGGCACTGGGTCCGGTGCAGCATACAGCCCCTTGTACAGCATGAAGAACGCGTTCTCCGAGTACTTGGCCCGACGTGTGAGATTATCGATTTCTTCCTGGTACGCACGCAACAGGTTGCCCAACCCTGCGACCTTGTCGGCGTCCGGCAGCTTCCGGAACGACTTGGTCGTCTCGGCCAGCTTCTTGCGGGACTTTAAGCTGTTGTCCTTCTCTGTCTTCATGGTGCTGCCCTGGGTATCCAGCATGAGGCGCTTGCTGTCCAAGTCGAACGCCTTCCAGAACTGCAGCACTGGGCCCTGGAGATCCCCCCATACAGAGACACATACAGACACACACAGACAGCAATGTCAGCAGAAGAAGGACGGGTCCCGATACGGAGACCAGAGGCCACGTACAATGGCAGCGCGTGCGGCAGCGGCCTTGCTGCGGGAGGGGGCCAGCGCAGGCGACGGTGGGCTTCCTCCTCCTCCTGTTGCTACTGCTGCTGCGCCACCGCCCAAGGCGGACGCCTCGGTCATCACTTTGTCTCCGGCCACTTGAGCCATCGGCGCGCAGTGGGCGTTTCCAGCGTGAAGTCAACCGAACCTTTGGCGCCGCGTGACTAACGGGTAGTCAAAAAATATTTACTTTGAAAGATCAGTATGCATGTTGAGGCGACCGACTACTGTATTAAGCATTGTAAATTGCGATCTCGCCCCAAGTGGAACCTCATCATCAGCAGACGCAATCGCGCATCTGCCATGCGGTCGACGTGAACTAAAGCTACATCGTCTTCAATAACAAAACATCTCATCGCAGTGAGCAGATATAATGACCCCTCGATCGAACCACGTCGTCTCATTTATCCGTGATATGACTACCTGGAAGTCATTACGTGCCAGCTGTGCATGTCTGCCTCATTCGCGTGGGGGATGGCTGGGCGAGACCTGATGAAGCACGCAGTGCGCGCCGCCTGCGCCACGGCCGTGCGTGGCGAACGAAGCACAGCGCCTGCGTGGTCCAGCGCCGCCCGCAGGTTGCACGGCGCCAGCGGCGCCAAGCGTCCATTCTCCACGCACGTATCTGTCATCGGTGAGTGAGTGGCGACTGACTGAGTCCTGATTGTGCCGAGATGGAGATGACGCCTTGTGCTTCATTACTCAACGGGGGCGGGGCGTTGGTTGCTGCAGGTCTGCACTGGACGACGGACGAAACGCGTCTGCGGGAGGTGTTTGGCCGCTTTGGGACGCTGGAAGAGGCCAAATTGCTGTCTCCCGCGCACTCGGACACGCATCTGTGGGCGTCGCTCGTCTACTCGACCTTCGAGGAGGCCTTGCAGGCGGCAGTGGACATGAACGGACAGGTGCGATAGCCTCTGGACTATGTGGACGCTTGAAAACTGATAGCTTGCGTGCTGATGGTGACCTTGGCCTGGTAGGCATTGGACGGCCGCCTGCTGCGAGTGAGCATCGTGGACGCCCCCGGCCAGGGCGACAACCCAGCGCCAGAACGCCCGACTGACCGTAGTCCAGTCAAGCAATAGAGAACAACCAGCGATGGCGGCACAACAACAACAGCAACGATAAGGAAGGCAATAGAATATTCGACACGACGTGCGCTAGTCTGCGGTCGGGATGGTGCGCGAGTTCTTCCACTCGAGCAGGCCTCGGAAGTCGTCCTTGACGAGTGTGAGGAAGATACCGAGCTTGTCGTTGGCACGGGCAGCGCCGACGTTGATGCGCGCGCAATTGAGCGCAATGTGGTTGGACGCGCCGCTGGTGCAGATCGCTGGCATGAGTTCGTAGTTCTTCTCTTGCATCTCGCGAGCGCGTGGGAAGTCGCGCGCTGCCGTGTAGATGTGGCCGAGGCGGCGACAGGCGTCTGCTTGGTTGGGCAGGTTGTCGGACTTGGTGGCGATCGTGAGGTAGTGGTTGAGGAACTCGATCGACAGCTGCTTGTTAGCAAGCTTCTCGTGCGCTGTCGCAAGCTCCGCACAGGCCTTGCCTTCGCCGTCCAAGTTGCTTGTCTTACGGCTCATTGTCAGCTACCCACACGAAGCAATCGACACGTAAGTCGCGAGAATGCAAGCAAAACCAGACAACTGCATAATCAACGTGACATACAAACGCTTCGAGGAACGGCAGTGCGTTCGATGGCTGGTTGAGCGCGTTGTAGCATGATCCAATCTTGAGCTGCGCTAGTCCAATGGATTCGAGTTCTTTGGCTTTGGATGAGCAGTCGAGGAATTTCTTGTAGAAATCGATCGATTCTTCGTAATTATGAGCTCGCTCGTAATCGCTCGCCAGGTCGACGTAGACGCGACCCAGCTGCACGTAGGCTTCGTTCCGAGCTTCTTCGTCCTCTTCAGCGGCAAACAGCTTGTCGGCGATGCTCACTTGGAGCTCCTGGTACTCACGCGCCTTGGCCAAGTCGCGCAGCGAGTGGTAGCCCAGCCCGATCTTGCTGAGCATGCGCACTTCACAGGCCTGGTCCTTCACAAGACGTGCGATCTCGAGGCATTTCTCGTAGAAGAAAATCATGGTCTTGGTGTCGCCATTCTCGAGGCAGTACGTGGCCAGACTGTCGTATGCATTGAGCACTTCGGGAACGTCGCCCTTGCGTTTGCAGTGCTCGGCATTGACCAGGTGTTCACGCAAGAATTCCATCTCTGCCGGATCAAAGCCCGCTTGCCTTGCGCCGTTGCCGTTCGACTGCATCGCGGCGTCGTTCCGGTGCGTCAGGTAGAATATGTCAACGAATGACTGCACGTACCCGCCCATGAGCATGTCGGTGCAATAGTCTTCTTTCATCTTGGCTTGCATGCTGACTTGCGCAGCTGCCTGCTGTGCGGCAGCACGCGCTGCTTCATCCGTTCCACGAGCATACGTCGACGCCGCTGTGGGCTGAGCGCCATCACTAGCGACACGCATGGGCTTGGTGCGGACAGGCTTGCTTGAGACTTGACCCACAACCAGCGCCATGGTTGTCGCCGATCCTGATGCATTGGGTGCCAGCGTGGGTCCGCCATGAGGCCCACTTGCTCTTGCGGTGCGTTCACCAGGCTTGGCCGAGGTCTCACGAGCTTTCTTCGACGGCATGCTGCTCTTCCAACATCCAACGACGGTGACAGCTCAACCGACCGTGTGTCCGTTCGTTCGGATCAATCTGCGAACTTAGCGGTCACAACCTCAACCCCTCCTACAACCTCCCCGGAATCAACGCGATGCCAAGCTAGGAGCTGAGGAATATTCACATTGCGCGGAACACGGAATGAACTCGAGAAGCTAGCTACGTCAGAAACTAATCTTTGTAATTCTTCAGATCGAGCTTGCGCTTGTGCTCATCCACCTTTTCGGTCACAACGCGGTCGATGAGTTTCTGCGTCACCATCACTTCGTCCTGCGCATACACAATGCTCTGCAGGTAGAGCATCATCTTGGCGATCTCACGGCCGCTCATGCCTTCCGTCACTTTACCAAACTTGTTCCACTGCTTCAAGAACTTGTCGGCATGTTGCATCTTGCCCACGTATCGTTCGAAGTACATCTCCAGCAGTCGCACGCGTTCACCTTCTTCGGGCAAATCGAAATGCAGCGTATCGTCGATACGGTCGGTCACGGCATTATCCAGGTCTTCCGGTCGGTTCGTTGCGATCACCAGCATGAAATGACGTGACTGTGTGCCCGTATGATACAGCAACGCGTTGAGGGCGTTGCGCATGGCCTCGCTCATGTGAGTCTTTCGCGTCGCACGACATCCCAAGAATGCCTCGGCTTCATCGATAAAGATGAGGACACCACGGGGCGATGCGTTGGCCCACTGGAACAGTGCATGCAGCTCAGTGACAGCGTCGGAGCCCAGCGGTCCCACGTCACCACCACTCAGGATTGCATAGTCCATGCCAGAGCTACGCGCCAGGCGCTTCGCTACCATGGTCTTACCAGATCCCGGAGGGCCATACAACAGCAAATGACGGTACGGTGCTGAATGGACCATCGCGTTACGCGTCGACCGAGCGATCTCGTGGACACGGGTCTCGAGCGTTGACTGCAGAACGACGTCTGCCAGCTCGTGCTTGCCCCCAGCACGGCGGAAGCAGCAAGAACGCAGAAAGCCCAAGATACCGCTGGAACGCGACGTCTCCCGCACCAGCGATGGCTTACCAAGCTTTTGCTCAATCAGTTTGCCAGTGATGCGGATGGCCTCGCGACTGAGGAAAATACCAGTTGCCAGCGCCACAAACCCACCGACGAACTTGGTCAGCTTCTCTTTGTCCGACAGCAGCACGGTCGCTCCCTGACCAATATTATCGAACGTGGCTTGCAGAGCTTGCATGAGCTTGACGCGGTCGGCATCGAGTCGTTCCTTGAGCTGAGCCATTTCAATGTCCTGGTTCTCTCGCTGTTGGCGAATGCGTCCTTGAACATCAATGGCGGCCTTCTCGAGCGTCGTGTTGGCCTCGATCAACGCGCGGGCATGGTCAGCCGCCAGCTGCTTCTCCTTGAGCACTTCTTCCGTCTCTCGGCGCTTGAGCTCCATGCGGATGTTGGATTCTTCCTGCAACTGCACAAGGTCGCGATTCTGTGCCTTCCTCATCGCGTCTTCCTCTTGCATCCGGCGGTGAGCAAGGTCGCTCTTCGTTGTCTCGATCTCCAGGTCGTGCAGGCGCTTGAGCTCCAACGTCTGGCGCTCTTCCTCCCCGCGAACTCGTTCTTCCTCGATCTTCTTCTCGGCCTTGACCACCTCGGCCTCCGCGATGCGTCGCTTCTCCACCAACTGCGCGCTTGCTTCCTGGTCCAAGTATTGCTGCAGCTCCGCAAGGCGGGCCGTGTGCACGCGCAGCGTCTCCAACAGCCCGTTGATGTCGACACCGTGCTGCTCAGCGTGCTGGATCAGCAGCTGCGTGGCCGCCAGGTTGTGCATGAACAGCGTGTCCTTGTCCACGACGTGGTAGTTCTGCAGCGTCACCTTCTGCTTGGTGCGGTCGAACACGACGCGCTGCGGCAGCACTTGGACGCCGTCGGGCAGCAGGTCCTTGATGTCGGGCCCCACGAGCCCGAGCTGCGTGCGACCCACGATCGCGTCGTACTTGAACTCAAAGTTCTTGAGTGGCAGCTTCGTGATCAGCGCGTAGCTGTGCGACGCATTGTGTGGCGTGGCGTTCTCGATCGACGCGAGGTAGTCGACGACCGTTGTGTTCTGCTGGGCACGGTCACGCGAGTACAGGCTGCCGGCACTCGAGACATCGCACCCGACCAAAACGAGCAACAAAATCTGCAATAACCCACGCATCCAGCGATATTTGCCTGGCTGAGAGCAAGACGAAGACGTGACTGCCATGGCCATGG
Organism: Lagenidium giganteum; assembly: GCA_002286825.1. Taxonomy (NCBI): domain Eukaryota; phylum Oomycota; class Peronosporomycetes; order Pythiales; family Pythiaceae; genus Lagenidium; species Lagenidium giganteum. The sequence goes on from NSDO01000337.1 coordinate 31,150, forward strand.
CCATCGGGGCGTCCGAGGAGTTGGCGAGCGGAGCTTGTTGGGCGTGACCTTTCACGCACTGAAAGATTCGACAGCTAGGATGTAGGTTACGGAGCTGCTATAAACTTCAACGTTAAATTACGAGTTGCAGGACGCTAGTTTCGTACGTAGTCGTCTGTGACAAATAAACAATGTGTGATGCGGACGAGGACGACGGCCTTGTATGACGTTCTTTGCGCGAGCGTGGACGTGGCAAATGAACGAATTTCGTGGGTATGGTGTGTGCTGCTGCGTGCTGGCTACGTTGTGGGTTAGTGTGGCTGCCCGGAAGCGCGATTTCGTTGAAGATCGATGCTTTTTAGACAAGACAGTCGGCATGTCCTTGGACTGGTGAGCACAGTTGATGTTGATGTTTTCGAATCAAGCGTATTCCGCCGCATCGGACTGCAGCTCGGTCGTTTGGCGCAGATTGCTTGCCCCCGAGATGCTCACGTCCACTCGTTTGGGTATCTCGGTCAGTCTCGGCTCGTCCACGACATTGAACACGCGTCGCTGGTGCACAGCACGACGCCCGTATTGGTTCCAAACGACGCGTACGTCGTTAAGCGCCCACTGTACTTCCACGTACCGATGCTGCTGGCTTGTTCCGGAAATGGCCGCCGATGCAGGTTGCACAACTTGCACGCATCAAATCGTAATTCCCAGTATTGTTCACGAAAACCAGCAATGGAGCCAGTGGACACGCCATGTAAAACAAAGTCGCGTAGCCGAACTGGATGACCATCTCGTTGTAGTATTCGAACACCTCGGCATCGTCGTACGGCTTCTTCATCGCTTGCGCACACAATTCGTTTGGCTCGTTGTTCTGTGTTTGCGTAGACTGGTTGCAGCGGTACTTGCGCTGTCGTTCCAGTGTCGCCAACCGAATGTTGCTATCCCGACTGCAGATGGAATGACGAGTTTAGGGTGTAAAACTCGAGCCATGCGAAGTGCAACGCGATCTTCTCGCCGAAGTAGAACCGAATCTTGTTGAGTGGTTGCCGCCGCATTACCAATCGTTGCCGTCACCAGTTTCTGTTCAATTGATCTCCTTGAGAACGCTAGCCAGCTTGTCCTGGTGCCTGTCGTCATCGAATGATGTGTTGCTCACCTGTAGACAGTATTCCTGTCGCTCGGCTTCGATGAGCAGATCCTTGTCCTCCGGTTTGATCTTCGCAATGACGGATTATAAGGTTGCTGTCCGTCCCATGAATTGTACTCAGCATCAAACTGTTGGTCGATTTTGGCGAAGTCGTTCACACTCTCTACAGCTTGTTCTAGTCGTTCGACGCAGTCACTTTGGCCTTCACGCGGTGTTTGTGTCGGCACTATCATTGATGTCAGCACCTGGCTCGCTCAAGTGCCTCACGTAACACCGCGGAGTGCGCAGGACTCGATCAACCCTCGCTGGTGCCTTCTCCACAACATGACCTCGGAGTAGTTCCTTAAAGTGCTCACAACTGGCTTCGCATTTGACGTCGCGAAAGAACACCAAGACTAGCTCGCCCTCGTACTTCCGGGATGCATGGCAATGGCGGCTCTCACTGGCGTAGTTAGCTCCCCATAGATGTTTGCAGCGTCAACGGCTGTGACGCTGACGCTCCGGGTGATGCCACTGCATGGTCCACATTGGCGCCACCGGTGGCCTGATTCGTCGCCGTCTGACTTGTGGTTCTGACGACATCACTGCGTTTTGAAGACTGATGGGCGGGGCACTTGTCGGTGCGTGGTACGGAGGCGCGCAGGTCGTGTCGCTCGAATGGACGCGTCCACTAGATCCAGCAACAGTCGGTTGTCAGCTTTGGCGTGGGTGCATCAACTGCTTGAACGTATCGCGGAATGCCCACTCAACATGTCGACGCAGAGCTGATATGCCACAATTTGCGTCAGCAAGTCGTTGAGCTGGGATGAATCCATAGCCTCACAAGTGAACGCACCGTTGATGAAAGCGCAGAAAGTTTCAATTGCCGCGTCGTGATGACGCATCTACTCAGAACCTCAACACTGCAAGCAGGCTGAACTCATCTCTTTTCTTCTTACGCACACATTTTTCATTCGATTCGATCTCACGTTGTCCTCTCTGCTGCTTGTGACGTCGGTGTGAGTGTCCTCCCTTCGATTGCTCGTCAATTCCTCGAGATCTAGACTGGTTACATGGGCTTGTTCCAGACCCACTTGTTGCCCGAGTACTTGACGCCCTCTTCTGGTGGGCAGCCCCCGTGGAGGCTCATTGGATCTGGCTCACCGTTTGGCAGCATGCTGTAGAACACGATGACCTTGCGCTTCTTTGGAGGCACCTTCAGACCCTTGGTGCAGTCCTTCATCGACGTTGGCTGCGGCAGACCGCCCGAGCGAGGGAAGATCGTGTGACCGCCCTTGGCCACGTCCGACATGTACCAGAACACGGTGATCATGCGGTTCTTGTAGCCGTGGTGGATCATCTCGAGCACTTCCGGGTTGTTCTGGTGGTGCTCCACTGGGAAGTAGTCCGTGTGCTGGTCGTACTTCTGGGTCTCCTCATAGCGCAGCACTTGGACGTCTTCCTGGTGCGAGATCGGCACCTTCACAAGATCCGCCGTGCGGCGATCGATCTCTTGCACCTTCTTGTGGCGCGAGGATGGAAGGAAGTACGTCGTGCTCGTGCGCCAGTCCGTGGCCGGGCGGTCTTCGTCGCCGTCCATGAGCGTCACGCCCGACGGCTTCAAGTGCTCCATTGACAGATCGAGGATGATGTCGATCTCGTCATCCTTAAGGAACTCCTCCACCGAGAACACCAGCGGCTCCATGCTCACAGTCTCGAGCACCACGTCGCCCTTGCCGAACACGTCCTTGATCACGCCTACAACCCATCAAAAAAGTATAAAAAAAATATCAAATAAATCAGCTGCTCCCTTGTTTCCTTCACCACCATCAACGTACGCTTATGGCCAAGGCGAATGCCAGGCCAAATGAACTGCCCGCCCTCAAACAAGAACACAACGCGGTTGATCATCTCGCTCAGCGCCTGCACCTTCTGGCCCTCGGGCGTGAAGAACGCGTACGGCTGCTTGTACTTGATGGCCAGCTCGTCCGTGGGCGGCTGGATATCCAGCAGCTTCTCGCTCGCGGCCTTGAAGGCCTGGAGGTTGCTGGCGCTGTCGGTCACGCGCTCGGGCGCCTGGCCGTCCTTGTAGCCCGTGATGCTGAGCTGGTCGTCGCCCGTCTTCTGCACGCAGAGCACGTGGAAGCCCTTGACGGGCATGACGGTGGTCAGGTGCTGCTGCGCTTCGCTGCAGTCGAAGCCCTGCGGCGCGTTGCTGAGCGGGCGATACTGGTCCACGAGCTGCAGCGCCCGCGCGCGCGTGGTCTCCACCAGCGCCTCGAACTGGTGCGGTCTCAGCACGAACAGCGCCGACGCGGACAGCGCCACGAGCGCCACGACGATCGACAGCACGAGGGGGACGCCGGAGCTCTGCGGCTTGGCCTTGGTGGGCTTGGTGGCGCCTCCATCGCCATTGGCGGCGGCGCCCTTGGTCGACTTGGGGGACTTGGTCGCCATCGGCGGAGGTCTCAGACTGAGCCGCTGAGGTCGCTGACATAAAAAAAAATATTGAGAGTTAAAACGCCTTTACATAAGGGGGCGGGTTTAAATACCAAAGGTTTAAAGCAAAAAGTTCGATTGAAAAAAACAGACGATCGAACGGATTTGTGTAGAATGCAAAATGTGAATTAATCAATAAAAGACAAAGACACACACACAAGTAGTTAGAGATCGCGGATATGCAGGTTGAGCTGGAGATTGGGGGTTGAGACTGGACTTGTCGACGACGCGGATGCCATTGAACACGCGCGCTTCGATGTGGTCGAACCGCTCTCGCAGGGCGGAGAGTTCTGCGGGCTCGGCGGGAATGGCCACGTCGACGAGCAGGCTGATGAAGATGCAGGTTGCCACGAGCCCGACCAATGTGGCAGCTCGCACTCTCTCCGTGAGGGCGACCGTGCTCAACATGCCTTCGCTGAGAATAGTTTGGTCTTCGGGCAGCAGGTCGCTTGTGTATAGCAGGATCCCGGCGTTTGTTGCGAATGATGCGTACATGGTGAAGGTCAGCAGATGCCTCCACGCCCCGATGTTCGCGGTAATGGCTGGGAATGGTCGACGATATAAGCAGCAGAGTTTGTATGCGTCGATGCGCGCCTCTGCGACGTTGTTGAGCAATGCCAACGCTGGAGCAAGTGGACACGCAATGTAAAATAGCGTCACGTAGCCGAACTGGATGACCATTTCGCTGTAATCGTTGGCCGCCTCGTCGTCGTCGTACGGTTTCCTGCTGACCTGTTCTGGGAGCGCGTTCTTCGTTTTCGAATCCGAGTCTTTTTTTTGTACCGGTGCCAGCGAAGATGAAGGTGTGGTCGCCCAAGTGCGTTGAGATATGGCGTTGTCAGACAAGATTGCATGTTTGGTCGTAGGTGAGCTGGTGAAGTCGATATTCATGGCATAAAGCACGTACTGGATGTACAATACGATGGTGATCATGACCATGATGACAAGAGCTGCCGCACAAGCTCTGGCAAATCTATCGATAAGTTCTTCCTTGTACACCACTTCGTCCTGGTCTGTGACGACATTGAAAGACGGCTTGCCGCGGAACGGTGGTCGAACATGCGTTTTGAGCACTGAACGGTACGATCCCCAAAGCAGATTTAATATCGCGTTTTGCCGCCGCCAGAGACTGCAGAAAAGTGATGACCGAATAATGACGACGCTCACAAACACGACGTACAGCTTGATAATGCAGCGTGCATCCTCATCACTCGTCGAAGCATCGCGCTTGATGGGTTTATCAAAGAAGCAGCCGTTGTTCAGGCGCTGCCACCCCAACGAAATGATGCCCACGACTGTTGGCACAATGAGCATCTTGGTGTAGAACCAAAGCCACGCGAAGTACAACGCAATCTTCTCCCCAAAGTACATGCGGATCTTGTTCAGTGGCTGGTGCCACGAGCACCACCAATTATTTTTGAAGTAATCCAGAGCGTCCGAGTCGTGCAGAGGGAAGGAAGGCGATCGGAGAAACGTTTTGACAATCAGCGCGTCCACGTTGATATGGCGTCGAATCAGACTGACAGTTAGATGAATTCGGTCTTTCTGAGCAAATATGGTCTCCTCTTCGCTCTTTTTCCATCGAAAAGCGTAGCGACGATAGTATGGCTGTAGATGGTGCTCTGTGCTGTAGCTGGCATACGGGGCGAAGCACGTGTTCGAGTAGTACGGCAGCGAAACCAGCGATTTCCAGAATCGTTTGCAGTAACCTTCGCTCTTGGCTTGCTCGTCGTTAATGGAGCGATTTGAAGAGTCGCTGTGCACTCCATCGGCGTCTTCTGTGTGCCCCCAACGTCTCAAAGCACTTGCTATGTCTGGATGCATTTCTGCCATCGGATCCATCCTTGGCACGATTTGCAGTCGCTTCCTTACCTCGGCTGCGGTAGCTTGGCATTGATAAAGCTGTGGATTGATCGATGAGCTCGGATTCAACCCACTTGGCTCGTTGCTTGATGCACCTTGCCGACGACTCATCCACAGGTGGTCTTTAGAGACTTCGACTATCTCGCCTCCGATTTCTTCCTTCAAACTTTCGTCTTTGGCGTCTTCGAGTATCTTGCCTCCGATTTCTGCCTTGATACGTTTGATCTTATTGCCGTGCTTGGCAGTGTCAAATGGGTGATTGCTCACCTGCAGGTCATAGTCGAGTCGCTCGGCTTCAATTATTAGGTCGGTGTCGACAGCTTTGATGATCATAATGACGTACATGGTGTTGCGGACGATCTCTAAACTCAAACCGCACGCCAACTACACGCGTCGTGCTATCGTTCGAGCAATGAGATCACCGTCGGTATCGCTGACGCTCTTTTCTCGCAGCCATTCATCGTACTCAGAACCGAGTTGCTGCCGCATCGCTTCTCTGCTGCCCATACATTTGACGGTAGTTGCTTTCCCTTGACTATCCAAGTAACAGCGCGTTGTCCGGAGGATGGGACTCGTCTCCGATGCGGTCTTGTCGTCCCCACACCCACTGAGGAGCGAAATGAAGTCGTTCCTATCATCGGGCATTTTGCGGCGATCAAACACCATGACCAGGGCCACGTCGCTTTCGTTCAGTTCAGGACGATTCACTCCGGCGGGACTGGTGATGTCATCGTATCGGAATCTGCTGTCTGTACTGACGTGTTCAGTTTTGGTAGCTGAGGGATCGTGATGGCGATCTCGTCACTCGCGCGAAATGATCCCTGCGGTGTGCCCACACCGACGCACAGGCTGCTTGAGCGTCTGGCCGTCGGCATGGCCCTCGATGCGAAGAAATCGTGTGGTCTTTGTGTTATGTGGCAGAAGAAGTTGTGATGGCAAGCGCAACGTGAACTTCGATCGGGAGGATCCATGCATGGGCGCACGCGAAGGAGATGCATTAAACCAAACGATCAGTGGGTGCATCATAAGCGCTTCGTCTGTCTGATGGAGCCTAACTGTAGTTTCCTTTCCAGCTCTCCGTCTGTGCCACAGACGGACACTACAGTTCACAGTAGCACAGACTCGGCGCTTCGTTGAAGGAAAGTCCAGAGAAGTTCTGTCACTACTACTGACTGATTTGAATTCCATGGCACTTGCCAATGGCATTTTCCAATGGCCCAATTTGGGCCAATGACACCCCAATTGGTAAGTACTGTTCATTACACTTTTAATGGCTACAAGTAAAACTAAAGTATGAAAGTGGTTGTAGAAGTTGTGATGCCTGTACGAATTTGGCTTGAGATTAGTCTTCCTTGATAGTGGAGACTGGTCTTCCCGTTCGAGATCGTGATTGGGGATGAGCCGGAGCCGAAGGTAGGAAGTGTTTAGTAGTCTGGACAGGTCGAGGAAACTTGACTTGATGCTGCAACTTGAAGGTAGATAAACTTCGTCGTGCAACTGCGAACAGTGACGAGATGCTTGTGTCGACCGTAGGTTGAGACGTAGCCGTACTGGGCGTTGTTTGTTGGAGCGAAGAGTCGTTCGGCCGGCCTTAGGGTGACGTACTGGAAAGTTGTATGCTTCTAGATGAAGGGGCTTCTGTGTCTTGGTTTCAGTGTTCAGACCTGACTTCGGTGACACCCCAATTGGTCTCGAAGACAGGCGGCATCGAAACAACCAGTCGAAATGGCCCACCATTACCACTACGGTACTTGTATGGAGTGGGAGTGGGCATCAGCAATGCCGATTTGCCACGGACGTACTATCACAGTATTAATCTGCACTTAAGTGAGCAATTGACGTCCAGCAAATACCGTACTGAACGGTCAACCTGCAACGCACACCAAGGTGCAACACGTGCCGAAGGCTTGGTGCCTGTGAGGAACACACCCCTTCTTCCTTTATAATCTAATATTKYATGTATWTACTCACTATAAATGTTTATAGAGGTAAGATGGCGGGAWAATGGCACTTGACTTGAAGTTTGTATGCTGGCAAGAAAACTGGTTTTGGAAGCCGTGCCAAGTCGCCCAAAATGGTAAGCATAAATAGGGGCAAAAAATATMTTATCGGTYTCTTTCTCCCACGAACGTACGCATGGGCTTGGCGTCACGCAGCTGGTCTTCTTTCTGTGCCCAGCGCCMAAGCGTGGCTCGATGCACCTTGTARGTGCGTGCCACCTTGGTCTTGCTCTGCGTCTTCATATCCTCGAGCGCTTGCAGCTTCGCTGCATTCCTGGTGGAGCCACACCTTCCCATTCCGCGTCGATGCGTTTGGCGGGAACACCCAGGACATGGGGGACGGTGTCATTGGTGGTGTGGTCCACACAATTAAGCCATCGATATAACGATATTTACTTAACATGCTATTTCAGCCTTTTAACCAACGTTGCAGGTTGGGCGTTCATTACGGTAGCAATCCTGGATCTTGCAGCATGTCGCGTCTGAAAGAGGTTTAGGTATATCTATTTGGTATTCGTACTTTATAGGGGAAGTCGATATCAGTAAGTAAGCGGAGACGTACCAGTCAGACTCCGTGGGGAGCAACTCACTTCTGCTTTTGCAGCCTCCCCCCACAAGTCAGCCTAGCAGTCTCTCTATTTCGATATACAGTGCTGGTAGCACTTGTTGGTCCCAGCCCCTTCGAAGACCAATACGATGACAAGTCAAGCACAACTCCGAGCCGAGGTGTAGCGGCTGACTCAAAAGACGAAGGAATCGACGAAAGTGCCAAGCAACCTTCAAATTTCACGGGGAAGCGTGGAGACGACGCGCGTGAGTGGTTGTTCCAGATCGAGAACGCACACCGAATCAACGGGTTCACAATTAAACGCGCGGTCGACACTCCGTGGTGAACCGTCCAGCGTGTGCATTTCGTCAACTGCAGCCAAAGACGCATAGTGCGATGTCTGTCGACGAAGTATATCTCACTTGAGCTGACGGCTGTGAAAACTTGAGTGCGAGGGGGATATCGCGAAAAGCCGCACCAGAGCGAACGAGGGGTTTCGAGCGCAGCGTGAAATGATGCTTTCCACACAAAAGACACACATTATGTCAAGAGACATTCGAGCAACATCAAATGAGATTGCTCCAAATGGAACACGTGGACGACTGTCGGGTCAACGGTTCACAACCGGACCGGTTCATTGAAACCGGACGAACTGTGCCAATGTGTGGCAGCGACGGCCCCAAACCACCTCACTCTGCCATTTGCCAAAGAACCACGCAAGCTACGATCACGAAAGGGGAACATGTCATCCCGTGGTGACAACCGAGCCTGCGTCGGACAACTTTGCCTCACCGCCTGCCTCGCCTCCGGCATCAGCGCCGGCCACTCCATCTCGCTCGAGCCGCGCAGCGACCGATCTTGCCGGGCCGCGACGTGCGCAAGCGCAATCACTCGATGGGCGACGAGGAGACGAAGGAAGAGCCCGCCGCTGCTGCGAAGACCGCGCCGCGCCGCTCCAAGCGGTCGACCATCATGTTGTCAAGCCCCCCTCCAAAGAAGAGCAAGACCACGAGTGTGCTGTTTCGTGTGGCGAAGCCTGGCGACAGTCCAAGCCCACCGACGCTGTCTGTGCTGGTGACGCATCTGCTGCAGGAGCAGGAAGCCATGAAAGCGAAGCACGAGCAAGAGCTGAAACGTGTGCGGAACGAGCTCTCGCTCGTGCAGCGGAAGCTCACCGACGACGTTCACCGTTCAACGATGGTTGCATTCACGCAGCCAAGCAACAAGCCAAGCGCGCCGGAGTGCCTGTTTGCTCCAGCGACGCCACTGCCGATTGAAGGCGACAGCGAGCCGACGACCGATGCGAACGAGCCACCGCTGATCGAGCCAAGCCCTGCCGACCCAAGTCCGCCTAGTGCGCAAGTTCAGCAAGCGGAGCCGCGCGCGGAGTGCGCAGCGGAGTGCGTCGCGAACCAGCCAGACTTGGGTCGGCCACAACGTGCGCAGTCCTCGGATCAAGTTCCAGCCGAGCTGATGTTCGTGAACAGCGCCAGCTTCCCAGAACCTGCTCGCAAAGTCAAGGGGTATTATTACCCGCCAGCGCCGCACCAGCTCGCAGCAACACGTCAGTTCAAGAGCCTCCTGGTCGGAGGTGTGAATGCCAACCTGAGTCCTTTGTTCTGCATGTCAAGGAGATCGAGTGCGTCTGCTTCCAGCCAAGTCGTGCAGTCTGGCGGCCCTGTAGAGTGGTCGCCTGGGGTTGTGCGGCGCAAGCGTCATGATGTTCAAGGCCAGGTCAGAACGCGACATCTTGGAGGGCGCGTCCGACAATAGCAACTTCTCGGTCGACTTCAGCGCTGGCCTCGACCTCGGTCCCCCTCCGCCTTCGTGCCGGAGTTACAACGACCTATTTGACGCGATCGACTCGGTGACGGCCTTTGGTGAAGAAGTGTGGTTCCCACACATGGTGGAAGTCCTCACCCGGCTGCGTCGCTTTGTCCTCAAGGCCAAACGCAAGGACTCTGGCACCGACGCGCGCAGGTTGGAGGTCACCAACCAGTACGTTAACCTCTTCTTGGGCTGCTGCATGGCGTGGCGGCAGTCCGACGCTCCCAGCTGGTGGACCAACTTCTGCGCGGCACGTGATGCCATCCACTTCGCCGATCAAGTGTGGCAGATGTAGTGTCAGTCGGCGACTTTGTTGCGCCACGTGAACGCCGTGACCATAATGGTCGCCATGACCGCCGCCATGACGGAGGTAGCGGCCGTCGTGACGAGGCGGCTCTGCCCAAGTGCGTGCCGTTGTGGGTGAAGGACGTGATTCCCAAGAATCGCCTCGGAGAGGAGCCTTGCATCCGCCACCTCGGCGGTGTGGACTGCAACATCCCGGAGCGTTGCCGTGCCCGACGTCTTCTCCACGACTGGCCCGAGCCTCTTCCAGAGAAGCTCAAAGAGTGGGCCGTCAAGTATCTTCGCCATGCGTGAAGCAGCCCAAGTCCTCTTCGTTCGGCAGGACCCGGGCTGACAAGCGTAAGTCACAATACATTGAATTCCCACGAACGATCTTCCACGAGCAATCTTAGCTCTCCTTTCCATTCCATGAGCAAACCCAGCTCTCTTCCTGTTTCCCCGGACAACCTCGTTCCCCTTGCTGCTTCCATCGGCAATCTCAGCCCTTCGGCAGCTCACAAATGCGGCAACATTATCTCGCCCATCGGCAACATGAGTCAGTACCCATGCAACAATGATTGCAACAATGAGACACCTGCAAGGCGACATTGGTTGTAACACTTGCCGGTTCTCCGGCGGCAACAGCTGCAACATTAGCCCGCCTACTGTCGCCTCTGGCTGCAACATTAGCGTGCCTCCTAACGACACCAGCCACTCCGGCTGCAACACAAGCGCGCATCCCAGCAACGCCGGTCCGTCGGACGGCAGCAGTGGCGGTGACTTCTGCCCTCATTGTGGTGACATCGAACCACATCGTATCGACGATGGCAGCTGGAATAGCCCGCACGCAAACAACATCAGCGGCGACATCAGCTCGCCTTGTGGCTACACTGACGGCGCCAATAGCCTCGCTCCAACCGATCCCAACGCGGCGCCTCCCAACAGCGGATCTCCATCCATGCTTGTAGGCAACTGTAGCCTGCTATCACGGCCCACTGGTAGGCAGCTCTCCAAGTTCACCGCCAGCTCACAAGTCGGCGTGACCGTTCACAAACGCTCGATGACTTGGTCACACCCTTCATAGACTCCACTGTGACAGACGCCCTAACACTACGCCTGGACAGCGCACTGGCGGGAAGCGGCAAGCCACGCATGCTGACGCCAAACGTGTTCACTCGACGCCAGCCGGTCCAAGCCAAACGGCTCGAGCTTGAGGCCACTCTGTGGGCCAGCAACCTTGCTGCCCACCTTGCACGCGTGTCGCTTAAGGTCCTCGATTCACCCCGGGTTCGTGATGTGCTACACGGCGTTCCGTTGTATCAGCCGAATCACCCGTTCAAGTCCGTGCTGTCAAAGTATGTCCGTCGGACTCGCACACCTTTGACACAGTTTGTCGAGATGTTTTGCAAATAGTCGTGCCGCGACTATCGGCCCAACAAGGCACTCCGTCCATCCTTCGCGACGTGTGCCAGGATTACAAACACCTCCGTGAGATCGCTCCATTGCTAGACGCCTACGTGTCCCGATGAAACAAAATCCTCCTCATCAGTCTTGTCCACCGTTCAACCACGGTCACAAAAGCCTTCGTGCCGAGCAAGACGCCCACCGTTGTCTAATAGGCGACCTAGACATACTCAGCATATGGTCCGAAGTTCGCTGCAGCCCTTTCGGTGTCGTTGACAAAGCTGGCGGTGACCCACTCACTACGGGGCGCACGATCCACGATCTGTCGTTCACCTCCGGCATCTCCATCAACGACTGATCTGACAAAGCCTCCATTCCGAGACCTGAATACCGCCACAACCACGCGATTTCTCAAGAAGTCCTTCGGCAGCGTGCCTCTCACCCTAACTGTCCCATCTGCATTCTTGCCGGCGACGTGGCTCCCGCATTCCGTCACGTCAGTTCCCACAGCTTCTCTGTTCATCTGTTTGCCGGAGCTGTTCCTGAAGACAATGCATGGGTGATTGAGCTTGCGGCGCCCTTCGGATGGTCAGGTTCTCTGGCTTTCTACGAGCTATTCGCCGGCGAAATTTCCCACGTACACGCCCGGACGTGTAACCTATGGAGTCTTCCGTTATTACTGGGTGGACGACCACGTCTGCATCGCCACGGGGCCAACCAAACACTTAACGTTTATTAAGCGCGGCGACGCTCCGTGTGTTGGGTCCCTCCGCGATCAATGAGTACCTGAAGACCAGCGTCGCAAGACAACCGATTAGCTGCTTTGCCGAGCTAGTCGAATGGGCGGGTGACAAGACGTGCAACACCCATGAAGCATTCTTTGGGCATTTAGGGTGCTATGACCCCGAATCGGATGCACTTGCGTTGAGCACTTTCAACGTCGATTGCGGGGAAGAATTATAGACAATCGGAGTTCTTGTGTCGTTTCGAGCGTTACTTCACATGTCGTAACTTGCGTGCAAGATCAAGGGGAGGAAGGCGTGTTTGGGACCGTATATGGAACTTACATACTGCATCACGGGGGGGGGGGGGGGGGGAACGTTAGGCGTACGTTGTTCAGCGAAAGTCGAGTACGCACGAGGATCTTACGTTTACCAATTTGCTCCTTGGGCGTACATGTTCACGAAGTCCGAGTCAACCGAAGCCGATGCCAACCTGTTCGATACCGTTTGTTCAGCGGTTACCACGCTTTTCGGAACTGATCTGCAGTCTTCATGCGATCGCTCGACGGCATCTTCAAACCAGCTAAACCACCGCGCACGTTCCCATCAACTACTTTTCCCTGCATTACGTGTGGATCAGATCCAGTGCGGCTATTGCACAGCCGAAACAACCCATGTGGTCTCCCGACGAGGTACTTGAGCTTTCGTTTAGTCCGTCGCCGTCCCTTGTCATGTCGTAACTTGGTGCCTTGCAGGTGAAGGATGTTCGAGCCAAATACGCGTGTGACTGCACAGGGTACTATCAAACCGGATGGATATGTTCCCACATCATCGTCGCTCTTCTCGTGCTGGATGGGTTGAACCTCTTCGACTTGCTTGCTCAAATTCCGTGCCGAAAAAAGCCCGGATGGCCGCAAAAGATGCAACAAGCGCTCAGTCACCAMGATAGTCACTTCTTCCGCGAAACCCGCCTGACGACGCTGCTGACTAGCACCCCAGCTCGTGTCTTGCATTGGCATGCCATCAAGGAGTTTGTTGACGCTGACGCTGAGGGAAATGCCATTCTTGTCAATCGCCGCGGATGCATTCTCGACTGGTTCAATGATGATGGATTGTATCGGTGGCGTGTCAAGTTCGGCGACAATATCTTTCGGTGTCGAAGAGCTCGTTGCGTGCATTCGCAACGCATTTCAACAGGGCCTGCCGATGTGCAGCGATCCATAAGATGCAAACAAGGCAGTGAATCGAACACTTGATCAATACACGTTGAACGAAAAAAACGCTATTGACTGTTAGCGTTCCTGTACAGTTCACGTCAGCTCACACGGTAGCTCACTCGTCAATTTGCTTCGTCGCGCAGATGCCACATACTACAGTCAGCCGCAAGAAGTTTAAGGATGTATGCATTCACGTGCTGCGTACCAGTTTTGGATCAATGCGCTTCGACGATGAGGCAATGCGCTATCTGCGCGCAGACTTGAAGTTCGACGCTTCTCAAGGCGACTTGTGTGAGTCTTGCTCGTCCTTTTTGGTGCGCTTGCGTCGCAAGGCATCAAACGTGTGCGATTGACGCATCTCAACGCGGTGATCGGCGTCACGTGTCGTGGCCAACTCTCGCCAGCTGACTCCCTTTTAGGACAACGGTCTACGTAGAGTAGATGATTCCAGCGGGAGTCGAACCCGCGACGCGGTGAGCCCGCGGGGCTCCATGCGTCAGCAACCGTTGCTTGGGACCTCAGGGTTCTAGATTGGGCGCGAGCATCTGCGCGCCAGCGCGAAAAAACAGCGACTGAGCGTGTTGGCGCTCTGTCGACGACGGCTGACCAACATCAGCGCGCTGAAATTCGCGCCGCTTAATCTGCCGGTTTGGCTGAATGGACACGAATGAGGCTAATTTGATAGCCTACGATGAGCTGTGTCAGTGGGAAATTTCCACGACTGCAGTTGGAGGAATTGCTGGCTTCAGGTTGATTGATTGTACTGTCGTCGTCTGTAGGTAAGTACGTGGCGACATATGATTGGCCAGATTGTTGATATCACACCGTTTGCATGTTTCTGTGACATTGAGGTTTTTAGGCTAAATTCGAAGACCATTCGTTTCTCGCGGGAGTTTCCCCAGGAGCGTCAGTTCTGCCCATGGGGAAGAAACGAAGTGATGGAATGAAGGGACCGCGCTGGTTTTGCACGACGCTTCTCCGGTCGTGGCTGTGTCGGCGCTCCTTCTCGCGTCGACGTGTCTTGGTGCCCTCTGGACCAAGAAACGTTGGTTCACCAGATGCAAGCGTGCTCCCCCTGGAACACGTGTGTATTACAATGAAGAATGTGAACTGAGGCTACGCTACTCCTGCGCTTCGCCTCTCTCTCTCTCTCTCTCTCTCTCTCTCTCTCTCTCTCTCGTGTCACCGACGGTCAGCGGTCCATGCGCGGTCCTGCTTGCGGGCGAAGTGCCAACGTGGTACGGCTGCTCTGCTCACTTGGGTCAGTCATCACCTTCATGGACACACCGGTGGTCGTGTGCAAGTCGCAGGCCGGTCAATGGCGCTTTGACGTGCAATCKCCAACACTCCCCCTGCACGGTGAAGAGCTAGTTGGACTTGACGACTTGCAGCGCGCTTCGCAGATCGGTGAACAAGGGGCCATGCAGGGGCTTGGTCATGATATCTGCACGCTGGAGTTTCGTGCTGACCCACTCAATCTTGACGKGCTTCTTCTTGACTTCATCTCGCACGAAATGGTAGCGAAGGCTGATGTGCTTCGCTGCATTGCTGATGACATCATTGTTGGCRCTGGTGACGGCGCTCTTGTTGKCTACCATGGTCGTTGGGGTCACGTTCGCGCCCAAGATCTCGTGTAGCAATTGGCGAATCCACCCACATTCCGACACGCTCCTCGATGCCGCAACGTATTCAGCTTCCATCGTCGAAAGYGCGACGACAGACTGTTTCTTGGAATACCATGCGATCACTCTGTCGCAGACTGTGAGGACGGCGCCACTGGTGGATTTCCGGTCGGCCTTGTCCCCAGCCCAGTCAGCATCCGACCAGATGCGAACGTCAAGTTCGCTCGGGTCGCGGGGCTCCGTTTCCTTCGAGAAGAGGMGTCCATGATCSAWGGKGCCTCGCAGGTATTTGCAAATTCTCTTGATCAATGCCCAATGGCACTTCCTTGGTTTCTCTCGATGACGCGAGGCAAAGTTTACTGYGAATGCAATCTCTGGCCTGGTACAGTTCGCAATCCACAATAGAGACCCGAGGGCTTCGCGAATGAGGCGCACGTCAACGATTTCTTCGCTCTGGGCGTCGTCATAGTCGTAATTGGGATCCATCGKGGTCGCACTCGGCCTTACATGCCACAAGTTCATCTTTTCGAGTAGAGCCTTGATCATCTGGGACTGCTTGAGGAGGAAGTATTCCTCAGTTTCAATCACTTCCATGCCCAGGATMTTCTCGACACTAYTTGCCATCTTGATGTCRAACACTCTGCGGAGGTGGTCGACCACTWCGTCGATGGTCGTGTTGCTCGCACTTGCGATGATGACATCGTCGACATACAATCCGAGCAGTACCAATACGCCATTGATGTTGCCATAGTAGATGCAGGAGTCTAACTTGGAGCGTTGGAATCCAATTGTCTTGAGCKCCTCGTCGATTCGATCGTTCCAGCGCCTTCCAGATTGCTTTAGGCCGTACAACGGCTGGTGTAGTTCCAATACTTTTCCCGGTGGGGCGTTCAGTTCCTTGGGTGCTCGCATTCTGATCTTTTCGAGTAGTTTCTTGCCCTTCAGGTACGCGTTTGGAACGTCGCCAAGTCGCAGGATCAGCTGGAGAATGGCTGCGAGGGCGAAGAATAAGCGCACACTGCTTATCTTGATGACCGGCGCGAAGGTGTCCAAGTAGTCAATACCATACTTYTGGCTAAACCCTTGAGCGACCAATCTCGCCTTGAATCGAGCGATGTCACCGTTGTTGTCGAGTTTCAGCTTAAAGACCCACTTGCATCCAACGATGTTGGCATTATCATCTGGCTCGTTGACGATTTYCCATGTCTGATTTTCAGTGAGCGATTCCATCTCGCTCATGATCGCGTCAATCCAAGAATCCTTTTCTGGTGTGGACATTGCTTCAGCCACAGTCTTTGGYTCAATGACCTTGGCCAGGATGAGTGCATGGCCATTGCCGTCGTCCACCGTCACCAACTGGACTTCACCGTGYGAAATACATTTTGTATGCAGCACCMCTGGCTCGTCTTGGTCGCGATAGCGTGTTGGCTTACGTGGGTTGCGTCGCGAACGTCTCTCTGCGATTGATTTCTCGTCGTGGGCGTCTTCGATCACATCTTCTGACTCTGCGTCACTGATGTCCAAATTGTTGTTCACGTTGCTATCACTGTTCGAGCTGGTTTCATCCTCGCTGTTGCTGGGGTGGTCGTCATCAGCTTCGTCGTTGCTACTTGTGTCCTCATTTCCGCTGCTGGGCTTGCTGGGTATTGTTCCATTGAAGGCCTGAACATGTTGTGAGACGACAATTTTCCTTTGGCGCGGAATGTAGACGCGACATCCTTTGGTTCTGGTGTCGTACCCGATGAAGTGTCCATGTTCGGACTTGCGTCGTAGTCCCATGGTTCTGCTCTTGACGTGTACCGTGACTGGTTGACCCCACTTCATGGTCTTCGACAGGTCTGGCTTCATTCCAGTCAGAGCTTCCATGGGCGACATGTGCCCAGCATTCGATCGCGTTGGCAGTCGGTTCCTTAGCCATGATTGATGTTTGGCTGCCTCTGTCCAAAATGACCTTGGCATCGCCGGTGCGTCAAACATCATTGCACGCATCCCATCGCAGACCCTGCGGCGACGCCTCTCGACCTTCCCGTTGGACGAGGACTCGCCTGGTTCGGTGAGCTGCATCCGAATGCCTCTCTGTTCACACCATTCGACCATTCTCTTGGTGTCGAACTCATTGTCACCGCGCACGACTTTCACTTTGACGYCGTGTTGTCGTTCGAACTTGGTGATGAAGGTCGTGGCTAGTCCAAACCACTCCTTGCGACGTTTCATCGGGAATATCTYGCCGTATCCCGTAGCATACKCCACCATGTGAAGCAAGTGCCTGTTCTTCGCGAAGTCGCGAGGCTTCAAGTCCGTCTTGATGTCAATGCCTATGACGGCACCGATCKCATCCGTGGGGGCAGATGACGACGTATCAGTCGTTGCCTTGGCGCTTCTAGTTTGTTTAGCTTCACGGCAGGCACCGCAGTCGACCTTGGCGTGGTCAGTGACATGCACGCCAGTGGCCAGGTSGTGATTCTCCAACATTGCAATGTCGTCGAAGTTTACATGTCCGMGTCGTTCGTGCCAATCGACCAGTGTTCCATTTTCCTTGATAGCAACGCTGGCGCTTGCTTTCTCAATTGTTCTTCCATCCAAAAAACATAGGCCATTTCGCCAAGTTGCTGTGGCCAACACGTCGCTCGGATTACGGTTGCTGCTGATCTTGGCTCCTTCATCGTCGAAGAAGATCATGGCACCTTGCGACGACATCTTGCTCACTGAGCAAGTTCTTTGCGAGTTCTGGGACCACATGCACATCTCGCAGAAGGATCTTGGATCCATTGTCCAACTTCACGGGTTGGTCACCCATTATCATTGCTGTGACCCATCTACCATCGGCCACTTGGATATCCAGGGCGCACGTGCGCACGTTCTGAAGGTGTTCGSTGCACATCCCGAGGTGGTGAGTGGCGCCTGAGTCCAGGRCCCATTGATCTTGGCCATTGTYCATCACTGCCGTCATCCAGCATGCTGCATAGGCTGGGGATGGTGCGGTGGGCTCTGGGGCTGTCGCGATGCTCGCGGACGCCTTTCGATCCGCTAGGAATTTCTTCCTGGCCTCACAGTCCACCGACAAGTGTCCTTCTTCTTCGCAGAAGAAACACTTCCTTGGCTTTGGCGGTTGCCTTTTGCCATTTGCCTGGTTCGCACTTTCCTTTTGGTGCTCCTTTTCCTTGTGCCGGTGCTTGTCGTCGTGATTGTCCTTGCGGCCATGGTGCTTGTTCCTTCCGTCGCCCCTGCTTCGATCATGCTTGCTGTGCTCACGGCGCTGCATAGCTTGAACGGCGTACTTGGGCCTGGGGGCGATCGACGACCCTTCACCAGTGTTCTGAATTAACCAAAACAGTACATTCTCGAGTTCTTCACCGAAGTTTGTGCTGCGCGCATTTACCTTCGTCCACATCAATTCTGACTTCTCTGGATATGCATAATTGCAAAAGTAGTTGAGGATGATGCGGTCCTTATTGTCGCCTTCCATGCGGTTGGCGACGACGCGCATGAAGTCAACGTGTTGGCTCCAAGTCTGATTCTTCTCCTTCGGTTGCTCGAGTCGCTTGGAGAGCTGGTCGTCCGTAAGGCGGCAGCAAAAACGAGCTGCCATCTTCTTCCGAATCTCTCGGTATGGCATGCTTACGCCAGTCTTCCGATGCTCCGTTTCCAGGTACTGCAGATGTTGGAGAGCAGCGCCGCGAAAGCATGACATCATTGCCAATGCACGGTGCTCATCCTCCCATGTGGAACCTGAAAACTTCTTAATTGCGCGAATTTGCATATTAAACTCGCTGTAGAACGCATCCCATTCTGCGCCAAGGCCGGGATAGATCTCTTCTCCCGTGAAGGGAATTTGCTTGAAATCCTCGATCCTTGGTTGTGACCGCGGCTGGGCTGCCACATCGGACATAGCAGTGTCCGCGCGGTTGTTTTCAGCTTGTAGTTTGGCTATCTGCGTGCGAAGTGCCTCCAATTCCTTTACCATATCTTCC
>NSDO01000337.1:52894-90879 GCA_002286825.1 Lagenidium giganteum
CTCGACCCGCCGCCGCAACGCAAAACCCCGTTTCGATCCAACTGCTGCAAGTTTGCCTCCCGCGCTTCGACCTCCGCTCTCCAAGCTCTATGGGGGTTCTGGGGGTGTCATTCTTCTTCTTTTGCGGCGCTCCAAAATTGCTGTAAACAATGGTGGCAGATTCAAGTGGTATTGATCTCCTCACTATCCAGGTCCACGGCCGTTAGAGCTCCGACGCGTTCAAGGCCTACACACGCCTCTGCGAAGATTCCGTTGCCTCTATCTCGCCCAAAATACTCGGGGCCAAACCAAGCAACACTACTCTACAACGGGTGCACGCAAAGCTCCACTGCCAGTCCGATTAATGGGGACATCGTCCTGTTCAGACGACCTGGCAGTAGCTTTACGTGTTCCCGAAATAGAAAGTATGTGTTGAGAGTGGAAAGCGACTTTGGTAGCTAAGTCTCGTTTTTCATTTTCCAGTTGCGCATCGCTCCTGCCATGATCAAGTGAAATCAATGAGCTAAAGTGCGGACGCAATGAGACCATCAAGGTACGAACATACCCCTTGCTCCGTGTGTTGCTCTTCATCTGTCAGACCCTACTCCAGCTTTGAGTGCCATAATATTGGTTGGAGACTGAAATGGCTGACGTTCGAATCTGGTAAAGTGCCATAAATCGTCTTGTTATATGAAGGCATCTACTCAGCTCACACAGCTTGTATGAGTCAATGCGAATTTCCACAATGTTGTTGAAGAGAGCTAACAACGGAGCGAGCGGGCACGCCATGAAAAACAACGTGACGTAGCCGAACTGGATCACCGTCTCGCTGTAATCTCGAAAGATCTCGTCATCATCGTACGCTTTTCGCGCCACTTGGTCGTCAATTTTGTTCAATTTCTTGACCGGTTTGGCAGGTTCTGCGTGTGACCAGCAGCGATAGAAGCGATCTCGCGTCCGTTTCCAGAAATGATGCACATGAAGCCGCCCGATCTCGACCGTGTTCCCGACGAGGACTTGCGTGCCCAAAAGGATCAAAATGGTTTTGTTCAATTCGTCGACGCAGGTTGGACCATCGCAATCGTTCACGTTCTTCATGAACGCAACGAAGAAGAGCGGCGCAAACGAGTTGACAAACTGGAAAAAGTAGGTGTCGATGACCATGGCGTTCTCGTAATCGCGATACGTCCGGTGGTTTCTCCAGTCATTGAGTTTTCGGGCCACTAGGGTGAAGATCCAGTTGAAAATCATGATTTGCAGGGCATTGATCACTGACACGCAATTCGCGATCACAGGCTTGCGCGAGTTTTTCGGCACAAAGCTGAACACATCATTAACATCAGAGACGGCCTTCTCGGCCATCATCACAGGCTTGTTGCCCCAAGGGCGGGTCAAGTCGATTTTGATGACATAGAGCACGTACTGGATGGACAACACCATCGCAACCATGGCCACCACAAGCAATGACGAAATCAAGTGGCTGACCGTCCTCACGATTTTGCTTGATGCGTACGTGGTCTCTTCTTCGTCCGTGATCACGTTCCGCGCACGCTTTCCTTTGAACTGTGGGCGAATCCTGTCCTTGCCAGTGAGCTGATAGGAGCCCCACATTAAATTCAACATAGCGTTCTGCCGACGCCACAGGCTGCAGAAGAGAGTTAACTACACAATGACCACGCCGACGAAAAGCAAATACAATTTGATGATGCATTGCGAGTCTTCGATCGTCGAGGTTCTGTTGGTCGAGCTTTCCTCACGTGGTGGTTGGTCGAAGAAGCAGCTGCCCTGCACGGTTTGCCAAACGAGGGCAGATATCCCAACCACGCTCGGAATGATGAGCATCCTGGCGTAGAACTCAAGCCACGCGAAGTACAGCGTGATCTTCTCTCCCAAGTACAGTCGAATTTCATTGAGCGGCTGCTGCTTCATGAACGGTCGGCATTTCCACCATTGTTCGTTCAAGTCGGAGATTGCACTTTCATCGCGCAGTGGAAAGAGCGTCGAGGAGAGAAAGCCCTTCAGATACAACGCATCCACGTTGATGTGGCGTCGGATGAGGCTCGCAGTCAATCGAATGCGGTCTTTTTGAGCGAACATGGTCTCTTCTGCTTTTCCTCCCCAGATAATCGGATACCGGCGGTAATACGGCTGGAACGTGCGCTCCTTGCGATAGCTTGCATACGGCGCAAAGTATGTGGTCGGGTGGTACGGCAGCGAAAATAGCGACTTCCAGAATCTCTTGCAGTGGCTTTCCTTGTCTGCTCGACGCTTGGCTTGTTGCCTGTTTGAGAGCGTCCCATCGGCTTCCTCGGTGTGCCCCCACCTTGTCAGCGCGGCTGCGAGATCTTGGTGGTCGGTGTTTAAGAGAGGGTCCATCTCCGGTGAACATTCGCCTGCGAAATCGACAATCCAATCGCGTTCGTGCGCTGTCAGACCTTCATGGGCAATACCCGAGGCTTCATCGATTTCTGCTACGCTTGGCATTAGGAAAGTCCTGTCCAAAGGACTTGTAGGAGCTGGAGGTGCCTCACATTGCGGTGCTTCCGTGCATTGCGGGCGATTCAGACGCAAGTACGCCTTGGACTCGGCCATTTTGGTCGGGTCATTCCCCATGATATCGCGTTGGATGGCAGCGAGCTTGGCCTGGTGCCTGTCTACGTGGAAGGGTTTGTTGCTCACCTGCAGCCGGTACTCTTGCCGCTCAGCTTCGATGCGCAGGTCCTTGTCGTCAGGTTTGATCTGCATGATGACGTACTTCTGCTTCTCGTCGCTGGACAGAGTCATCTCAGTCCTTAGCCCACACGCCCTCTGCACTCTTCGTGCAATCGCCTTTGCGATCAACTCACCACTTTCGCCACCAGAGCTGCGCAACTCGTCGAACTCAGCCTCAAGCAGCCTGTCAATCTCTTCGAAATCGTTCATGCGCTTCACCGATGGCTCGTCGTAACGATCCAAGTAGCATCGAGGAGTGCGAAGGATTCGATCAACGGCTGCCTGTGCTTGGCTTCCATCAGTGGCTGCTTGTGGCGGCGTCAGACCTCTGAGCAACGTCTTGAAGAAAGTTTTGTCCACGTCATGTTTGAGATCGCGACGGAAGACCAAGATCAACTCGACACCATACTCGTGCGATTGCTGATCTCGCATCGCAGACGCAGCGCTCTCTCGGAAGACGCGGACGTCCAAAGACGCCAGTCTACGCCTCGACTGTGTCCCCGGCGACCTTTGCCTTTCACAGCACGCTTCGTCACCTTCCTTGGTCTCTACCTGTGGTGCTGGCACCATCACTGACTATTCAAGACTGGACGCGCTGCTCCTGGGGGCGCGACGGCCGCAGGCTCAACATGGGTGTGTGCGCAAGGTCCGGCAACAATCTGCGAACAACAGCTGAAGCGTCTGACCATTCAGTGTGGGTGAAGCAACTGCTGGAACGAATCATGGAACGCGATGATCGGTGCTCGGTCATTGCTTCCGGGACTCGAAAGCGCTTGAATTTGAAGGCAGAAGACTCGCAATCCACGGGACAGAAGTTACCTGAAAGAATTCTGTAGCCACGCATGATACGACAACAATCCCGGGCTGTGGTCAAGCACGTTGGTCGCGCGCTCTGCCTCGTCCAGCTTGCAATGTGGGCGTCTGACCAAACGCGGGTGATCTAAGAAGATATCAAAAGCTCACATTGAGTCCGCAACGAACGCCTGGAAGCACACGCGACTCCACAACATGAGAGGAATGTTCACGGTGGCTTCCCACCACCATTCGTGTTCACCAGTTTGCCGACATCCGATGCACCACTTGTGAGTATCGATAATCTGCTGTTGGCATGGTACGGACGCATTTGGTTACTCCTTGCACACGATTCATGTTCTTCTTGTTCTTGCTGCTGCTAGTGATCTATACTACCACCTCTCGCCAGTCACCGACGCTACCGCATTCTTTGGGTGACCTCATTGATTTCACACTAGCCCAGCAATTCTTCCATCCCTACGTCCCTCAACGCCATTGTCGATGTACAGTACGACGTTGCGTCGCCCAACGGCCGCGTCAGTTGCAGTCACCTCCTCCAGCCCTTCGATCGACAGATTCAAGGGCTCTGTCTGTTCATGGAGTCTCGACTCGTCGACTACGTGGAGCCCGTTGAACACGCGCGCTGCGATGTAGTTGAATCGCATCTTTAGTTGTTGGAGTGCGTTGGGTGGCTCTCGAAGCAGCTGCTCCATCAACACGCCGACAAAGATGCACGCCAGAGCAACGGACATCATCGTAGCTGCTCGCAACCCCGTGGACAGCTTGACGTGTTTCAGCGGTCCTGTTCGTGCGATGCGAGCTTGCGCCGGTAACCACTGGCTTGTGTAGAACAGCATGCCGACATTGGTCGCGAACGACGCGTACGTGATGCAGCGCAGAATGATCCTCCACGCACCGATACTGCTGGCTTGACCCGGAAACGGGCGACGATGCAGCTCGCACAACTTGTGGGCGCCCACGTGCGCTTGGACGATGTTGTTGAGCAGCGCTAGCAATGGCGCCAGTGGGCACGCGCTGAAGAACAGCGTCACGTAGCCGTACTGGATCACCATCTCGTTGTAGTCCTGGAAGAACTCGGCGTCGTCGTACGGCTTCCGCAATATCTCCTTGTTGATCACATCGTCGCGCGTTTCGACGCTCTCTGCTTTCTCGCCACTGCGGTGACGCTTCCAACAGGGTCGAAAGCGCCATCTACCGAGCTCGAGTGCGTTCCCGACGGCGATGCGGGTCCCCAAGATGATCAACAGCGTCTGGTTCAGCTCCACGACGCAGCTTCGGTCTTCACAATCGGACGCGCGCTTGATGAACGCGACGAAGAACAGCGGAGCAAACGAATTGACAAACTCGAAACAAAACGTCATCACCACCATGGCCCACTCGTCTTCACGCTCCGTGCGGTGGTTCATCCACGCATTCAGGTTCTTGGCGATTTTGGCGAACACGCAACTCGCACCGATGATCTGCAGTGCATTGATCACGGAGACGAAGCCTGGCAGCGCTGTACGACGTGTGGTATCGGGCAGGAACAGGAACATTCGTTCCAGATGCGAGGTGATGGCAACCGGGAAGTAATGACCAGCCATTTTCGGTTGCGTGAGCTCGGTTTTCAACAGGAACAGCAGGAACTGGATGCTCAACACGACCACGATCATCGTGAGCACTGCAAGGGCTGAGACAGCCGCCTGAGCCAACCGCACGGCGCGGCTCGTTGCGTGGATTACCTCATCATCGTCGGTGACGGCATTCACCGATCGCTTTCCGCGGAACTGCGGACGAACGCTCTTTGTGCTCACAACGTTATACGTCCCCCACAACAGGTTCAGCACGGCGTTCTGTCGCCGCCATAGACTGCTAAACAAAGTCGACCACACGATCACGACGCCAACGTACAACGAATAGAGCTTGAGAGCGCAATGGGCGTCGTCCATCGTCTTGACCTTGTGTTTTTTCTTGTGGCCACTGCTTTGGAGAGACGAAGGTCTGTCAAAGCCACAACCGTCGCCCCAGTGCTGCCAGAGCAGCGTTATCATCCCCACGATGGTCGGGACGAGCAGCATCTTGGTGTAGAACCCGAGCCAAGCGAAGTACAGCGCGATCTTCTCGCCAAAGTAGAACCGCATGTCGTTGAGTGGCTGGTGCACCATCAGCCACCGCTGTGACCACCGCTGCCTCAAGTCGCTCACTGCATCCTCGTCATGCAGAGCGAAGAGATACGAGTCGAGCAACCCAGCGACGTACAGCTCGTCCACGTTGATGTGTCGACGGATCAGACTTGCCGTGAGCCGGATGCGATCTTTCGGAGCAAACATCGTCTCTTCTTTCTGAGCGCGCCACTTCAACGGGTAGCGCCGATAGTACGGCTGGAGCGTGCGCTCCGTGCGGTAGCTCGCGTACGGGGCAAAGTAAGTCGTTGGATCGTATGGCACCGACACGATGGAATCCCAGAATCTCTTGAGCTGGCCTTCCTTCGGTCGCTGGCTGAGCCGCTCAACGTCGGATTGGATCCCATCGGCTTGTTCGGTGTGCCCCCAACGCTCCAGCGCTGAGGCGAGCTCCGCGTGCTGAGTGTCGCGCGACAGCAGTGGATCCATCTCGGGTTCGTCCGGGTTGCTGCCTTGGTATTGGCGCCGACTGCTCCTCAGGTGCTCCTTGGAATCGTTCATTTTATCCGTGTTCTCGCCAGTGCTTTGGCTCACGATCGTGGCGAGCTTGGCCTCGTGTGCGCGGGCGTCAAACGGCCGGTTGCTCACTTGCAGTCGGTAGTCGAGGCGTGCAGCTTCAACGCAAAGGTCGTTGTCGTCGGGCTTGATGGTCATGCAGATGTGGCGTCGATCAGGCGTCACGAACATGCGCGTTGGCAGTCCACACGCCAGCTGCACACGGCGCGCGATGGCCCGGGCAATGAGGTCGCCGTAGGCCTTGTCCTCGTAATCCATCCGAGCCCATTGATCGAATTCGTCGTCCAGCAACTCGTTCATTTTCTCTACCTCGTCGAGGCTCGAGATCGGTTGCTGGCCGGAAGCATCCACGTAGCACCGAGGCGTGCGGAGGATGCGGTGCACTGAGCCGCCAGCGGTGTCGGCGCGACCTGTGAGCAGTGCCTTGAAGTCTTTTCGTCCTCCCGTAACGTGGCGTTCAAAAACCATGGCGAGCTCTTCATCGTAGATTCGGCCGGAGGCTCGGCAGTTCAACACGCTTCGAACGCTCACGATGTGGTCGTGGTTTGGCGTGTGCACGCGCATCGACGACGCATCGGGCGTCGTCAGGCCGTGATACTGCGCGTTGCCTGGCATTTTCGCCGTCGTCGTTTGTGCTTGGTCTTCAGCTTGTGATTCCACCGCCCCCACGCAGGCATGTACAACGGAATCGCCATCCTTCGCATGTGCTCCCTTCCCAAACGCCAATAATGGCTGGGCAGGCCCAAGCTCATGGCTTCCGCGCACGACGAATGCGACGGAGCGATGCCGTTGCGAGCCAAAACCATCCATAATATTGGCACGCTCGCATTCGCATCCTCCTTGATCGCGCAGTCAAACTTGCGCGGTGTCCCAGCATTGAAGCCCGACATTGGCTGTGCCAGTGTCTGCGCCATCAACGGTGAGGACTGAAACGACATCACTCGTGTGGCCATTCCTCCAGGCCAACGCCTGGGCCTTTCTACTACGCCCGAACTGGAGAAACCGCGGGGAAATTGCTTTCTGATGTAGCCAGCTTTGTCTGCCGATCGTGCGGTATCTGCGACCTAGCTGTTGTGCGAAAGCGCATGAACAATCGGGAAAGATTCAGTCCTTCGACACAGGGAGGTGTCATGGAGTGAATTGCTGCAATGTCGACGTCAGGATCTGGAGCAATGTGGACAGCGGTTCGCCTCATAAATTTTTGGGCTTTGTGTGAGTGGTGTTGTTGGGAGCACTAAGCGGGAGGCAGATACTGTGAGCCTCGCAAGATGCACACAGTGTGAGCATCTTGATTCGTACCGCACCATAATCTTACGCGTACCTAGGAGCTGACAGTTGAAGGTCAGCCAAGCCAAGCTTCGATCCAATGATTGGCTTGGATTCCAATCTTTTCAACGCAACGGTCGATGGATTGTCTTAGCCGACACAGCTTTCACCAATGACATCCTGCGAAAGAGATGATTTTCTCCACGAAATGCCGACTCTCGGTCCCTCCTGAAAACAAGCATCACGGATACATGCAGCTTTGCTTCAAACTCACTGCTTGGCAGCCTGGTACGTACTGTTGTCGCTGAACACATTTACTGGAATTCCGGCACTCGTCTTAAGGCGGGTTTCCATAGCTGCCGAGTCCTGATGTGCGAGGCATTTCCGAAGATTCCCGACATCAGCAAAGCTGACGATGGCCAAGCCTGTGCCGCTTGTGATCCGGCTCCGTTGGCGACCCTGGCTGCTCGCTGTGGTCGTGGTGACCGCTCTGTTCATCGTTGTTGTTGTCGTCGTCGCCATCAGCGCAGCCAAGGTACCGGGTATCCCTGTTATCGCCGATGAGCCAATTAAGGAAACGATGGATCGCGTCAATGCGTACTCGGGCGCCCTCATCTCCGTCGCTGATGAACCGTTGGTGTTTGCGGTCAAGGCATTTGTGCCCGTGGTGTTCGCGCTGGCTGTACGTCCAATGGCTGAAGCAAACCCAGCGGACACCGATATTGGACACCCGTGGCAACATCGAGTCAGCAAATATACTCGCGCAATTGCTTGCACTGTTCTCACCGCGGGGATGACGAGTGCCTTGGCTGGCCTCAACTTGCAACAGCTCGAGACTAGCGTTCAAGCAAGCGCGGATGGGAGACAGCGATGCAAGGTCTTCTCGAGCTAACAACGCAACTTCGGTTTTTGCTGCGTTGGTTGCGTTGCAACAGCCTCTGGTGGATTCCAAGTGCAAAGCAGAAGAGGACGCTTTCAACGTGAATTTTCCGATCTACAATCGGTTTGATCTACGATCGCGACTGTTCTTCAAAGAGATGCTTTCGATGAGAATCGAACGAAGCGAAGAGTGCGCATTCTCGCTGGATGTGCGTGATGCAGATTACAAGAACATGGTCCGGAGTAAATATAAGGATATGCCGCTCAACTTGAGCACCGCAAACGTCCTTCTGGCGCTGGTGACAAGGCTAGAGAGCAATGCCAGTGAAACGGAAGCGCAAGACCTTGTTCGAAGTGAGGACCTGCCGCTGCAAGCGTTTGCCACGCTGCTCAAGAGGGGCGCCAACACCGCCTTTGCGAACGAGCGCATCAACATAACGTTCAGTCGGACACGGCTGACGCCACATGTCCTCTTTGATGCCGTCACAATCGACATCCAGCACACGCCTGAAACTACTGAAACTGTGTTTTGCGGCAGTTGTCGCGACACCATATTCAATGAAAGTGCTGACTCGTCACGGGCTACCATTCCAGCCCAAAATTGTGGTGCTGCCGGTTGCTATCTACAGTTGTCTACGTTGCCTGCTCACGTCTACGCATACCGATTCTGCGACCTCTCCATTGCCCTCATTGATTAGCATGTCGAGTGTCATAACAACAACAAGACAGGGCAGATGATCATTCACAGTATTGGACGAAGAATTCGGGGCCAAGAATTATGCTTGCAACCGGAAACAAATGCTTCTGGAGAGAAGCAGACTCCGGTGAACAAGGTGGTTGTGATTGGAATGCAAGGCATCACGTCCATCACTGTCGGGATCCTTCGCTGGGAATTCGCGGAACTAAACGAAACTTATCACGTTGCTTGTGACGACGACGTTCACTTTTGCAGAGGAATCGCACTTAATATCTCCCAGCTCGACCATCTAACAAACGAGATGAAGATATCACGAATGGTCATGGCCACACCAGACAGTATTTATTCAGCTCAGCTTCCGCCAATTCTGAGCCCGCTGAAGATGGAGCTGGCTGTGGTCTACCCGAATTACGCCCTCGTTCAACCGAGCGCCTTTCAAGATTCGCACACGTGGCGAGAACTACGTGGAGCTGAGTGCACAATGTCGGCCGAGCACACCTTGGCAACAATGCAGATAAACCACCTGTACTCGGATGAGTCGTTTCGCGCAGCATACACGGGCGGAATGCTGTTTCTGTTCCAGAACGGCCGAGCGATCGAATCAATCCCAAGCCTCTCGACACAACCCAACGGACCACAGACGTTTGATTTCTCGGGCAACAATCAGACCATCGAGTTGCGAGCATCTGTGCCATCGCTCTCTGGGTGCATTTCCATCATCAGCTGTGTTGTTTTTTTACTGGTTGTGATAGAAGTGGTGCGAAGTGCCCATATGATCAGCGAAACCAGCTGCAAGGATCTCACTGCAGCTTGCGTGGTTGAAGCGCTTGTCCATGATGACAAGTTCCCAAGGCTTTGCTGTTTTGTGAACTGGGAAACGGTGAAAACACTCACGAGCTGACACAATTTGAGCCGTCACTGCTCCAGCTACGATGTGGGGACAGCATGCTGGTGACGCTGGACGAAGACTAGGAATTAAAGCGTTCGAAAGTCGACGACGCGCACGAGATGGCGAACAAAGTTACGTCCAAAACGCCACCAGACGAGTTGACCCAGATGTGCTTGATGAATTGGACTGCTGAAGTTCCGATGCATGTCGACCTCCGCCGTAATCGCGTGCTTCTCACTGCGGCAGCGCTGACAATCACTTACATAGCATTGCTGGCTTTGTTCATGGGCGATGGAGTATTGCTGCTCTCAGGCATCGACCAAGAAACAACAGAAGATGTCGAAGGTTTGGTTCAACACTATAATTTCCTGAGCCGAGCAATCGGTGCAATTTTCGTGGCTCCTGCGGAATTGCTGGTGAGCTGGCTTGCAGCAGTGCTTTTGCTGACGGTAATGTCGCCAACTCGTCGCGCCAAAGGATGGTCAGTTGTATTGAAGGCATTGGGGATTTGGTCCCTGACAACGGCGATCAACAGCCTCAACATCCAACCAAGAGTGCGCATTCAACCGAAGATGACCACCGAGGACTTTTCCTCCACGACGTCGACTCTACAAGTTGGCACTGAAGCTTCCACCAACACAATCTTGAGATCGTTTATTGTCGGAGCAGACCCAGGGGTCAATCTGAAGTGTTCAAAGCCAGAAAAAAGCTACAATGCCTCAAGTGACCGTGAAAGGAATCGCACAGAGTATTGGTTGAGTCGGCCTCCAGCGGTGTTCGGGTTCACGCGCCAGCCATGGCACAACCATATGCTGACGAAAACGTTGACTCCGACCGGCACGGTAGCAATGAACGAATCCTCAAACTTCACAAGTACCAGTGCCTTGCCGGTGAATCTTGAGCGCATAGCAGGCGTGCTCACGCTTAGTTCATACTTTGCTCCGGTGAATTTGACAGATGCTTTCGATCCAGCTGCGATTATCGATGAAAAATTTAGTCAGTTGTCCGCGGCGGAATTCATCCAAGACTTGATCAAGCAAAGCACGTCAGCATTTTCCAGCTTTGACTTGAGCCTCTCGCGGTATCAATTAACCCAAAACGTGATTTTCGACGTTGCAACGATGCGTTTGTCGACGATATGAAGATGTTTACGAAGATGCTGGGTCCATATATGGAGGCAAACTCAACAATCGTGAGCGTTTCTGAAGATTCATCAAGAGAACACAATGTAACTGTGAACTTGGAGTGCAGCGCTTCCGGTTGCACGTTCGTCGGTTCGAGTGGCGCCACCGCTGTTGCAGCTGCCCCATTGTGCAAATTTGCGAGCGCGCTAGAGCAACTAGTAGATGGCCAGAAGTTGCAACACGTGCGAAAAGATTGTGAAAATGCTCTCCTCGTTATTGGAAAGAATCGATTTGTCACTGGTGATTCCATGACGCTGCTGTCGACCAACCAAGAAACGCCGTCCGAGAACGCTGACGTGAACTACATTGCCAATCACACGATTCGACTCGTGAACCCAAGCATCCGCACTGAACTTTCGATAGGAGTGATGCAGTGGACGACGTCGGACCTAGCGAAGAGATTTGGCGCCAAATGCGTGGCGTCGAACAACTTGTGCCAGGGTCTGCACTTTTCATTGGATTCAGATTCGTCCCATGCCTTGCTCGTCGCAGAGCATCAACTTCCTGTCAGCGCTCTATCTACCCCAGTGCTTGTGCATGTTACGAGCGGTATAGTGCGCCCAAGCGACTTTAAGATCCAGGATTGGGACGGATCGGTATTGAAGGATGACAAGTGTTCCGCTGTCGCGGAGAACTACATCGAGTACGTGGAACAGAACCACTTGTTTGAGGAGAGAGGGAAGATCGAGTATGTCACGTTGGTGTCGGGCATGTTTCATCTCTTTGAGAAGGCACGCTTGTACGACGTCGTACCGGTCACGCAGACGGTGGAATTGAACAGTCCAGTTTATTCCAACTCGACCGAGACGACACTCAACTTCGACGGAAACTTTCAGCTTGTGCGCGTTGGTGTATTCATTCCATGGAAGGCAGCCTTGTTGTCTGTCGTATCAATGCTCGGCGTGCTATATGTTTCGCTGTATGTCTTGTTGGTAGAGCTACTCAGTCGCTCTGAAGACGACGTGGAGCCGCTCCTGATGCAATCGTCGGTGTTGACAACTGCGGAGGTGATGTTCGACGGCACTCAGTACCCAAAGCAGTATCTGGCTGCACAGATTATGCTCACCAGTTCCACAGACGACGGAGACCAGCAAATAGAGCTACGAGATCTTGACGAGTTCGTGGTAGAAGGTGCCACATTACGATTGCAAGCTGCAACGCCGGCAAGTGCTGCTGACCAATCGGTTTTGTGGGAGCTGCGAAATCGTCAGAGTCGAGCTGTCGTCTGCAGGCGATCCAACAACGCTTTGCGTGCATTCGAGGAGGAACCTGCAATGGCATGACCTTAGGACTCTGAGTGTACGCCATTGGATACTAAAACAGTTGACTTTCGTGTGGACGCTCATTCTTGTGCCCAACATGCGCTCTTCTTGAAAAGGTTGCTGCTGCTTCCCCCCCAAGGATTCTTGACTCTTCACTGCCGTTGGCAGTGCAGAAGCTAATTGATTGATATGTGTGCACCGCACCACGCTTGTCTTCGATTTTTCCTCAACACTTTCTCACTGACGAGCCTCTCGTATTCGTTGTGTAGGCAATTATGCCGTGGTATTCACGCTCCTGCTGCGTCGTATGGAAGCGAAAAAACCTGCTACGGCACTCGAGTGCTTCACCATCATCACGGCGGTAACGACATCCGCGGTGCGCCGTTCTAAAGCTTGTATTGAACAGGATGATTTGAAGGGCATTGAGGACTGAAAAGCGTCCAAGCCATCAGGGAAATGTCCGTCCATATAGTGGGGGTGCGCAGTATGGGCGTGCTGCCCATATCTCGCTTGACCAGTTTGGAGTCGCAGTCAAAGTAGATCCTCGGCTCTTGACTGCTCGATGGTAAATTGCCCACTCCTTGGTCTCGGCTCGAATCTCGCCTCGTCCACATCTTTTTTTTCAGCCCTGTGAACACCTGGAACGCGATGAAGTCGAACCGGTGCTTCAGCTTCGTCACTTCTGTGGGTACCTCAGGGATCAATCGCTCGAGATGAACATGCACATGAGCACCAAGCTGATGAACGTCACGGTTCGCATGCCATCTGAGAAGCGAACTTCGTGCAGAGCTCCCAGTTCCGAGATTGGAGCGCCAAGGCGAAGCCGATGGCTGGTATAGAACAGAATACCCGTGTTGGTGGCGAACGACATCCTGGTCGTGAATCGCAAGGTAGGCTTCCAGGCACCGATACTTCGGGCTGCACGTGGCAGCGGACGACGGTGAAGTTGATGACGGAAATGGCCGACGAGAAGACGACTTCCGGGATAATCATTGAGCAGCAGCTTGAGCCACGTGAGCATGTCGGTGTTGTTGGGAAGAATGTAAAGCTTGTGCGTCTCATCAGAGACATGTTTGAGGTCGCTCTTGATGACAAACAACGCGTACTGGATGTACAACACCACCAAACTGATCACAAGTACTACCAACGATACCAGCCCGAGCTTGACTATCCGTTCCCAGCGACTGGAAGAATGCACCACAGCTTCTTCGTCAGTGGTCGAGTTGAAGGCCAACTGCCCACGAAATTGCGCGCGGACTTTTCGAGTGGGCATGAGACCATACGTGCCCCAAAGCAGGTTCAGCACAGCGTTCTGACAACGCCAGAGACTGCAGAGCAACGTGGACCACGCGACGATGATGCGAGCATTGCGCCAACAGAACCCGAGGAAACGGTCGTCCGATCTCGAGGGCATTGCCCACCACGATGCGGATGCCCAAGAGAATCGACAGCGTTGTGTTGAGCTCCTTCAGGCAGTAGAACAACGACGCCAACGAGTCGGTCGACGAACTCGAAAATGAACGTCTGGAGAATCAACGCGCGCTCGTATTCCGTGTCAGTAGTGCAGTGGTTGCGCCACTCGTTGAGTCGCTTGGCGATGCGCGTGAAGACAGCGTTGATGACCACGATCTGGACAGCGTTGACGACCGAGACGAGCGCCGACAGCACGGCACGGACCGTATCCCCCGACAAAGCACGAAGCAATTCCTGCACTTGAATTGCTGCCTTGCCTCTGGTGTCCACGTGCGCGTCGACAGTCGAGAGCATCACGTCGCTCTTGGTGGACCGAAAGAACAGGTACTGCGCCACGAAGACGTCAGCGCGCTTGACCAGCCGTAATGCACTGCTGGCTGTGTGCGTGATCTCCTCGTCGTCCGTGATTGCGTCGAGACTGTGGTCGCCTCGAAACTGCGGACACACGCTCTTCTGACTGATGAGATCGTGAGTTCCCCATAGCACGGTCAAGACGGCGTTCTGGCGATTCCACAAACTCGTGAACAGCGTTGACCACACGATGACAAGGCCGACGTACAGCGTGTGAAGATCGCGCAAGCAACGTGCTTGCTCCACCGCCGACGGATTAGACATTGCACTGGAACCAACGCGGTCGTAACAGTGGCGGCTCCGGAATAGCTGGATGATCACCACAACCACCCCAACAAACGTCGACAGCGCTGTCTTCTCACCAAAGTAACAGCAGATGTCGCTGAGCGGCTGATGCACCAATTCCCACCGCTTGGACCAGTTGCGGCGCAAGTGCGTCACAGTGCATGGATCGTCGTGCAGCGAGAAGTGATCGCCATGCAGCAACCCAGCGAGGCGCAGCGCGTCGAAGTTAATGTGGCGTCGGAGATTGCTGGCAGTGAGCCGAATGCGGTCGTTCTGTGCAAACAAGGTCAGTGCGCCCAGTGCAGCGGATAGCGCCGATAGTACGGCTGGTACAGAGGCTCCAAGCGGTAGCCAGCCTACGGTGCAAAGTACGTGTGGCGGTCGTACAGCAGCGAGAAGATGGCCTTCTAGAACCGCTCGGACGCACGCGTCGCATTGTTGGGACTGTCCTCGCTGCCGTCGGCATCCTCGGTGTGCCCCCAACGCTGCAGTGCCGCTGCCAGCTTGCCATGCGACAGCACCGGATCCATCTCGGGTTCGCTGTCTGTGCTCTGCTGTGTTGCAAGTGCTCCACACACAATATACTAAAAACTAAAGGAATTTACTCTCGCGTATCAGCGACGATGATTAGAGTTTTGCCTACCAATTGGACGATCACACCGGTAGTCCAATCGCGCTGCCTCAACGACAAGATCCTTCTCGTCTGGACGGACCGTCATGTCGATGCGTTCTCGGTCACTGACATGCGCGTGCTGAGCCCACACGCCAGCTGCACGCGGCGGCAGATCGTCCGCGGCGACCGTCGCACTCCCAGCGGGTGTACTCCTCATCCGGCCATTTCTGCCGTGTCATCCTCGCTCTGCTGGCCGTTCTCGACCAAGTAGCACCGTGGCGTGCGCCGCACTACGTCGCGCTTGTTGGATGGCGACGTGCAGCAGCCGAGCATCAGAGTCCTCGATCGCTGACTTACTGGTGGGCGTGTGCTTGTTTGTTATGTACACCAGCGCGAGCTCTTCATCATCCAACCGATGCTGGTGTCTCCATTCGTGCTGCTCTGGACTCGCTTTGCACCCACAGGACTTGTTTGCTTGTGCTTCTCTTCGGTGTGGCCTTCCAGCGAACCTATATTCGCAATACCGGTTTAATACCGGTATCGCATAGTCGGAATAGTATTCCGGGAATGTATAACAGTTAGTTAGACTACCTTTACTAAATGACTAACTAATTGCTATGTGCCCAAAAATGTACTAACTATTGACGATGTGCGGAGTCGGTGACGTCGTCGTCATTGATGTCAAGATGCTGAACAACCAATGCAAGTCGCATTGTGTGCCTGGTAATGGCGCCAAAGCAGAATACAAGAATAATGGATATCCAATGACTTGAATACGGGGTTTGGATGGAGCTGGATGACATTCCCTTCTGGTTGGTTTGCGGAGGAACTGTCGCAAATAGCAAACGGACGTCGCTTGGACCAGTTGCGTCGATTCCGCGGGATCAAGCGCCGTAGCGAACGAAAGGAGGATGAAGCTGCACGTGCATGTGCATGGGTTACAGTTCGTGGTTCCATGTGGTGAGGGAGCGCAAACATTTAAATGGCTCGGGTTGGTCGCGGCGCAGCGCTATGCCCTCGCGGCGCCTCATGGCCGCATTCGAACGCGCGAAGACGCGCATCTGAAACAAGGCTTCTTCCTCCCAGCGAGCGTCACCAAAGCCGTACGAATACATTCTTGTCATCCCCACCAACCCATGTGACGTAATGACGGGTGTCTCCTGATTTCGCTGCAGAATGGTCAGATACTCGCCCCGCAGAAGCGCATCTCGGAAGGCTGCAAGGACAACGAGACCGTGACCGTGCTTCTGCAGGTACAGTGTGCTGATGTGGGTCTGCGTGTTGTCTTATGATGAACTGACGGTACAATCCATATGAACGTGACGTAATTCTCCAGCAAGAAGTGCCCGTGAACGAGATCGGGACGCCCCAGTTTCCAGCGTGGACCAACGGCGCCTTCTTGTCGCAGCGTAGCGTGAGCGATAACAACCGCCCAATTGCGACCAAGCTTCCTCTCGCTACTGATACCAAGGCAGCAGCCGAACCAGCACTAAGCACACGTTCACGCGCTGCACAAGCCAAGACGGATGGGAAAGACAGCAGCAATCCGCTGACATCGACAATGGAAGAAGACATGAAGGAATACGCGCGGTGTGAGATGCTTCAGCAGGTTAACTCGGGACAGTTCCAGTCGGAAATGGAACTGGAGGCCGCGTTTCTGTATGACTGGAGCCGTCTACGGATGGAAGACTTCGAGACGGACCAGCGCGAACGCGAACGCATCCAAGACCTGCTACTACATAACTTCCACTTGATCAACGCTGCGTACATGCACTATGCCGTTGGCAGTGGTGAGCTGGCGTACGGCATGAACGCACACGAGTTTGGCCATTTCTTGCATGAGTGCGGGTTCTACAACTTCCAACGAGACCACAACAGCATCGAGAAAGCGTTTTCGCAGACGCTTCGGACCGACACGTTCGTGTCAATCCACGAGCGAGGCACGCTCTCACGCGTCGGCTTCTTGCACGCGCTCATTCGGATCATCATCACCAGCAGCACGCGAGATGGCCAAAACAACGGCGTGCTCCGTGATCTGATCGAGAAGGCGTTGAAAGAGCGTGTGCTGTCGACGGTTCTGCGGTTGACGTCGGGTCCCTTCCGTGACCACACGCATCACGACGTGCGTCTGCGCGCGAACTCGAAATGCCGTAGAACTGATTGCTGACTTGTCTGTGCTGTAGAAAACCATCGCAATCTTCCAGGAAGCCAAACAGAAGCTGCTCAAGCTGTACAACCGCTACGCAGGTGCGCACCAAACGGGTAGTTCATCACTGCCAGCGACGGCGTTCTCGGCCACATGGCCATTGCTGCTCAGCTCCACAGGGCTCAAAAGCATGCTGTACGACTCGGGCATCTTCTGCTCCGGCGACCTACAGCAACACGAAGAGATCTTCGACAAGGTAAAGGCCATAGTCACTGGAATTTCTGATCTGACGACGTACTCACAACACCCACGTGGACCCGGACATTCTGGCAGGCGTTGTCGCAGTCGTTCAGCGGCATGGCCGAAATGAAGAGCGTGGACGAGCAGGCGGTCGTGTTCGCAGAGTTCATCGAAGTGGTTGCGCGCGTGGCGCTCACCGTGCTCAAAGACCAGGACCTGCCGCCCAAGGACGCCATCAAGATCGCCATCGACGCCCTCCGCAGTCTGCCCGCCAAAACTACCACCACCAGCAGCAACAGCTACACCAACAGTCGACGCAAATAAGCAACTCACCAATATCACCAATATATACGTAAACCCACCACCAACGCATTCATGCCGTGGCTTCCTCATCTCTTTTCCCGCCATGGTCGTCTCCCGCCACGGCGACAGAGAGTGATGGTCCACTTCAACTCGCACGTGATTGGGCAAAATCCTGTCCACGGCCTGCATTGGCAGCCCTGTGATGGAAGCACCGATGGCGACGACGATGGCGACGACGATGGCGCGGGGCCGAGTGCTGCCTCCGTCCGCCAACTGGTTCTGCTCCAAGGTGCGGCCGCAATGCTGTGCTCTATGTATGTTTGTGTGTGTCTGAGTCGTGTGAGTATATGTGATGTCGTGCAGGTGTGCGCGTGGGGCTGGCACGCCTCGGTCGGCGTTGTGGTCGTGTTTGGCGCCAAGAGCAGCGTCGTCATCTACCGCGTGCTCAGGGACGTACATGACGGCGATGACGTGGCGCTGGAGTTCCATTCGCAGATCACGCGGGCGCGCAACGACCAGCGCGTCACCAGCGTTGAGTGCATCGTGGATGGCGATGACGGCCGGTTGCTCGTCGCGTGCGGTGGCGAAGAAGGCGCTGTGCAGCTCTGGTAAGTGGATGGTTCTATAGAGAGAGAGAGAGAGAGCGATGTGGTTTGTGTGGTGGTGGTGTGAGCGTGTGTGTATGCATTTGTAGGGATGTGCTGAGTGGCAAGAAGGTCGATCAGCACCGAAAGCACGGCAATGTCGAAGTCACAGCCCTGGCGGTCAACAGCGCTCACGCGGCGCACTTGGTGGTGACTGGTGATCGCAATGGCAAGATCACGACGTGGCAACGCGACCTGTACGTTGAGTTTTTTTGTCGTTTCCGATGAATATTGGCTCCTGACGGGTGATGTCGGATCTCAGAAAGACGTTGTCGGTGTGCACTCCTGTCTCCAACGATGGTGTGACTGCGCTGGCAATTGCGCCAAATGGAAGCACAACTGTGGCAGTTGGCTTTCGCAGTGGAATCCTGTGCCTTGTTGATTTCATTACAGGAACTGTCACGCACCGGTTGGATGGTCATGACCAGGAAGTCCAGGGACTTGCGTGGAAATCGGTTCCGATCAGTGAACCGCCGAGCCAATTAGTTCTGGCGTCTTCTTCGCGTGACAAGACGATTAAGCTTTGGGGAGTGATCACGGATTTGTCGGATTCCGAGCTGCTGCAGTCGATGGCACTGCCGAAAACGAAGCAAGAAGCGTCCTTTAACCAGACGAAGCGGCTGTGGCTGCCGATTGCTTGGAGCAGCGTGCACGACGGCTGCCTTTGGTCAGGATCAGTCGATGGGAGTCTTTACTTATGGGACGGTCAGACCTCACGAGGTGCCACACGCAACATCCGACCACTTATGACCAAGGCAGCTCATTCTCGACTAATCTTCAGCATTGACACGATGCCGGCGACGTTCAGCGCCGCTGGGCAAGTTACAGAGTTGATGATCACTGTCTCGCTCGATCGAGAACTGCGTGTATGGCGTGAAACCTCGGACAAGAATCGATTGATGTGCAAAGCCAACATCCTTGGGCTCGGTGGTCACGCCTACAACGTAGACTTCGCGGAAACGACGAAGTCGTTGGCTGTCGGAGTCGGAGACCAGACTATTCGGCTGTGGGATATGGGAGCAAAAGCCCTCTTTAAGCAAGAGTTGCTGTGGAAAGGTCTTCAGAGTAAGATCACAAGTGTTGCGTGGCACCCGTTCCAACAAGGATTGCTGGCGTATGGTGGCGAAGATGGTCGCATTGGTATCTACGATGTGCAGACCAAGAAAAATACGCGCTTTCGGACGTCTCATTCTAGTCAAGTTACTCAGATACAATGGCGCATTTGTCATCAAAAGCCACCAAAAGTTGATGAAGATGAATCGTCAAAGCAATCAGCGATGCTAAATGCCCTGCGGGCGCTCGAGCAAGCGCAAGAAGCAGGCCAGAGTCTAGAAGATGCACTTGCCGCACAAGAAGCAACCCGGAAACATACAAGTACAGCCACCGCGGAAACGAGCGTCTTGCTGTGGACCCGTGATTTCGGTGGTTGCATCTTCGAATCTCGACCAACCCACCCAGAGAAGCCATCTCGACAGGTCGCTGAAAAGTGCACAAGTTTTAGCTGGACGTCCACTGGAAATTGCGTTGCAATTGGTCGCCAAGATGGCACGGTGGTTGTCCTCCGTGATGCGGTTGACGGCGAAGACTCTGGGTCAGGTTTCGAAGGATTAGCAATGGTGTCGACGTCACACGGTCGCTTGGAAAAAGTGACAGCGCTGTCCTGGGCGGGAGACGGCGTGTCTCTCGCAACAGGGTATCAAGATGGTCAGGTGCTCACCTCCCAATACGTCGATGGGAGCAGCGCTTCCAGTGCGCTGCTGTCTGGGCATTCAGGCTTCATCTCTTGTTTACGTTGGTCACAAAGTGAAGCTGGCGGGGTCATGCTTGTGTCAGCTTCGACGGATGGGGTTGTGCGTGTTTGGGATACAAAGCGTCAGTCTTCGATTGCAGAATTTCGAGGGCATTGCGGTCGCGTCCTATCGGCGGTGTGGCTGGAGGGTGGTCTCATTGCAAGTGCTGGAGAGGATCAGACTGTGCGGGTATGGAGACCAGATGACCATCCACCTTCTTCCTCACCAACTGGCAAGCAAACACAAAAATCTCCTGCATCAGCGAAGCAAAAGCAAAAGAACCCTGATGAAGCGTTGCCGACAGCACAATATATAGATACCGCAGTCACAAGCGCAGATGATCAAGGCAAGTTGCAGAAGAAAACCAAAAAGAAGAAAAAGTCATCGTGGTTCCACGATGATCTAAGGCTTGCCGACAAAGATTGCATCGACGTTTGTTTGGATTTGTCATCTAGAAAGCACCCATCCAGTCATACCAACAAATGTTGGGCATTTGACAGATCCTACAAGTCAGTGACTGGGTTCTTGACGGGCGAAGCCAAGCGCTTTGAACAGGTACGCGAGCAGTTACTCTCCAACGTAAGCTCGATTTTCTGATGTCGAGCTGTCACAGGAAAAAGACTGGCGAGGAATGGCCCAGATGCACGTCGTCCAAGGAAATGTATCCGAGGCGCTACGAATTGTTACCGATGCTGGAGAGTTGGATCCGTCTTGGATCGCGCTCGCTCCGTCGATTGGTATTGATGCATGGCGAGACGTTACCCGTTCATACGCCGAGCAGTTGGAGACTGCAGGCGAAAAATCAGCTGCAGGTAAGCCTGTCGCGTCCTCATCACCACAATCGGTTCTGACATCTTCGATGCAGCGCAGCAATATCTTGTTCTCGGCAATGTTAGAGCAGCAATCCGCTGCCTTCGTGATTGCAATAGCTATCTTGAAGCGCTGGCGTTGGCAAGGGCTCGCTTGGTGTCAAGTGATCCGATCATCCAAGGTATCTTGTTGGAGTACAGTGAGTACTTGGAAAGCCAGAAGCGGTTTGGTGAGGCAGCGGTGTCCTTCCTTTCTATTGACGAATCGTATTCAGACCAAACGAAAACTCGGGCAATTCGCGCGCTACTGAAGATACGAGATGAATCTGCTGTTTTGGCAGCATTTGAGGTGATTCGGCCAAATCCCCGCAGCCCAGACACCACTGAAGCCCATGCCATTCCTGACGGCATATTCGTGCACATTTTAAGCGCTGCAATCAGCACTGGAAACTTTACTGCGGTGAGACAAGTTCTCCAGTCAGTCAGTCCAGACCATTTGCAAGTCTCTTCCATCGAGCTCGCAGCTGGTCTGTGTGTGGCAAACATAATGGAGTTTTTCCAAGGACGGGTTCAAAACGTTGAACCTGGGGATATTGAGACGACTGAAGCAGGATGCGCCGCACACAAGTTTTTAGCTTCACTGAATTCAGCATCTCCAACAGAAAAAGCTGAATTGGATGTGCTGTGGAAGTTTGTCTTCCAGATTTGTCGCGACAATGGATTATGGTTTGAAGGAGCTGATGAGAAGCTCGAAGAAGTTCAAGATTTCCTTGGAAATCGTAAAAGCCTCGTGTTTCTGACAAAGACGCAAGCAAATTCACCTCACGCTTCCTTCGTGGAAGCTCTGGTGCAAGTGTGTCACTTGCTGCTGCAAGTTGCCGTCGAATTGATGCATGGCTACCTCCTCTCAGCCTTGGAATGCCTCGAGCAAGCAGCATCAGAAGCGGTTGCATCGTTCAAATCGGGTGCAGAGGGCACGTTCGACTTGGGAGCTCAGTTCTTGTTTCTCGTGTTTCCCACGCACTTGCTCTCATTTCCAGCTTTTCCTCTGTTCGGCGAACTCGCAGATGAAGGAGAAGACACAAAAACACTTTTCCAGCTCCTTATTCTCCATCAGTATCGAATGATTGTGCACGTGCTGGAGACGCAAGGTGACTCGAGCAATCAAGTCAAAGCAACGCCACACCAGTTAGTTGCAGCACTTCGCGATGAATTCTTTTCCCAGCCTATTCCAGACGACGAGCGAACAATTCAGACTCTTAAGGAGCTGCTCCTTGATCTGAAGGCGTTGATGACAGGGTCAGACAACAAGATCTGCTCGAGCACTATCCCCGACGACGACGTTGAAGGAGCCCAAAAAGTCATGGACGACATGTTAGAATGCCTAGTTCAGTCCTAGCCCGCGATTATTAGAAGCAAAACGACAGTCAGAAAAAGTCAAGCTCGATTCAGCGAACTGCTTCCCCTCGCAATGGACTACTCAACGGACTGGACCCACTCAGCGCGGCCTCCAACTCTTCAAAGGCTTGTTTCTGGAGGTGCTGCGTGTTGCGCAGCCGTTGAATGAGCTCCAACTCCATGCGCTCCATCTCGTGCACTTCCATTTCGCGCTTGCGGAACGTCTCTTCCTCTTGGCGCAGCTTGTCCAGTGCGCGCTCCTTTGACAACTTCTCGACGTCGTGCTTCTGCTGCATCTTTTTGTTCTTGAGCTGCTCCTTCTGCTGCAGCACTTCTTCCTTGCGTCGAATCGCCTCTTGCAGCTCTTCCCGTTTCTTCCGCTCCATCATTTCCTTCCACTTCTGCTTCTCTTCTTTGAGCTGCTGCGCTTCTGATCGCCTCGCCTCCGTGATCTGCAGCCCCATTTCCTTCTTCTTCTGAAGGCTGTCGATGCTCAACACGAGGTCGCGTTTGGCCTGGATCGACTGCTGCAACTCTCGATCTGCCAACGTCGCGAGTTCGCGCAGTTCTTGGTGCGAACGCTCGTTGTTCTCACGCAGCTTGAGCAGCTCGGCTGCGCGCTTGCGAGTCTGCTCGATTTTCCGCCACGCTTTTTCTTCCTCGGTCTTGAGCAGTGAGATACGATTGCGCAGCAGAAGTGCATCTTTGGAGGCTTCTTGTCGACGCTGTCCAATGAACCGCATCAGTCAGTCTTGCATCCAATGAGGGACACTAGGTCTTACCTGCTTCGCTTCAATCAACCGACTCTTGTGCTGCTCCATGTTCGCTCCCGCGTGTGATCGACCGGCAACACCACCGTGCTTGATCTAATCCCCTCCGCAGCTCTCTTCGTGCATCACCTGCAAGCGTGTGGAGCACAAGGCCAGCGCATGTGTCGGAGGCGCTGCCTCTCCTATTCTAGGACAGCCCGGAATATAGCGATGGGCCATCGAAGGAAAATGGCACAAGTAATTCTACTGTATCCTTCATTTGGCAGCAGTTCGGAGTCAGCGGAATTGGTTTGGCACTTTGGCAGCCGTTGGCGTCGTTTCGGCGCTGGGAGTGGCAATGCGTCGGCCGGAGAAAGTGAGGCTCACGAGTATCACGCAGGCGCTGGAGCTGCTGGCTGACGTCGACCGCAAACACGCCCCAGCACGCGTCATCATCACGGATGTGCTGCTCTCGGAGGCGGAGCTGGATGATGACACCGTACGGCATTTACTGCAGCAACTGTCCACGACCTTTCCGACCTTTTCTTCGTCGGTCCAAGCGTTGGATCTGTCATTCAATGACTTGAGCGATGCGTTCTGGTTACCGACAGGTCCGGAAAAGAGCGAAATTGTATCTCTTTCTCGGCTCACGACATTAAACTTGTCGAACAACCGGTATATTAGCCAGCGCTGCGTTGGTGGATGCTCAACTGAGCCTAACCGTGTGCTTGTTGGCCGTGCAGGTTCGGGCTGCTCACCATGGACCACCTGTTCAACGCTTGGATCGCAGCAAGCCCAAGGCTTCGGCGTCTGGACCTGTCGATGAATTCGTGGCCGCCTAGTTTCGACGCTGCATTTGCTCTCGAGCACTTGGCGACGTGTGCCAACTTGGAGTCCCTCGATTTATCGTGTCTGAACTTGTGCGACTCGGACCTCGAGCCACTGCTGCATACAATTGCTCGCGGCTGGCGGCTCGAAAAACTGTTTCTGCGCCTTAATCAGTTGACAGACGTCTCTGCCACTGCGTTCGTTGACGCGCTCACCAGCAACCAGTGCCGCCTCCAGCAGCTGTCACTCGCGGGCAATGAGCTGACCAACAACGGTCTCGCGGCTTTTCTCTTCGCGATCGAGCGCATGTCGTCTCTGCATACGCTGGATCTGGACGAAAACGAGGTATTTGTCCCGTGACGCCATTGGCACCGTTGAGCTTTCATTGATCAACATTGGTTGGTCGCGAACTCGCAGATTGACCAATACGGGTTGCTGCTCTTTCAGCACACACTGCGCTCAGTGACAGCCCCTTTCATGATACGATCGATCTATGTCAAGCCCCGTGACGTCAATGACGCAATCAAACTTCAACTGCATGCAATTCAGCAGAGTTTACTTGACAAAATCGTCGAGACATACGTCACTTCGTCTGCAGCCACCGCACAAGCCTTGGCGTCCCCTAACTCTCCGAACGGACAGCTGGCATCCAAGCAGC
Organism: Lagenidium giganteum; assembly: GCA_002286825.1. Lineage (NCBI taxonomy): Eukaryota > Oomycota > Peronosporomycetes > Pythiales > Pythiaceae > Lagenidium > Lagenidium giganteum. The sequence goes on from NSDO01000337.1 coordinate 77,541, forward strand.
TCAATCTGTCCGGTGTCAAAATGCAGAAGAAGCTAAGGCTGCCAACCGTGCTCAATGACCACCTCGTTCACGTGGCGCTCGAGTCGATACGAGCGTGTCCCAGCTGGAAGGCGCTCGAGGTGCTCGATCTGAGCGGTAATGCCATCTCCACACGGGGCACCACGGAGCTGGGGTTGTTCCTGTCGCTGCTTCCTGCCCTCCGTGTCCTCAACTTGAGCAAGAATCACATCACAGGTAGGCTCTGTGCTTCCTTCTGTCGTGACCATATACTGACCGCTGTTTCCTCATGGACTGCGATGGCAGATTCCGCCCTCGTGAGCTTGGCAGACGGCCTCGAACCAAACGCGACGTTGCAGGAGCTTGTGTTGCACTTCAATCACATCACAGACAATGGAGCCAAGCTGCTGTATCTCAAGGCATTCACGGCCAACCTGCAGCGTCGCATCTTACTYAGCGAGGGCAACCAGCTCACRGCCGAGTGCAAGGTCATGCTCCACGCTATCGCTCAGGCGCACGATCTTCGCAAGCGCTTCGTACCTGAATTCTTGCACCAGCAAGTTCTCAATTTCTCGTACGTATTGCACGAATGTGTGACTGCCACTCTGCGCTGACATCGTTGCATTTGCCGCTGAGCGTAGAGGAAAAGGACTTCGACAATACGGTGCAGCGGCGATCGTTGAGATGCTGGTGGTGACTCGGTGTGAATGCACCAGCCTGGATCTATCGCACAATGGCCTTGGCGACGAAGGTGCCTTCCGCCTCGCGCAGTTATTGCGCCAGTTTGGGCAACTGACCAAGCTGGATCTGAGCTTCAACGAGATTGGCGACGCTGGCGCAGAGGAACTGGGCAACGCACTGACCGAGAACTCGACGCTTGAGACGCTGGTGTTGCATTCGTGCATCCCTGGCTCTGTTCGCAAGCCGCCTGTGTCCGACCGTGGGCTCGTGCACCTGGCTGAGTGCCTTCACGCACACCCATCCATCACTCACTTGGACCTGCGCAACAACTTCCTGACGCCCAAGATCACGCATGCGATTGTTGAGCTGCTGTCAAAAAACAAATCGCTGGTCAAGTTCAACAACAGCCCGTCAGCGGTCTTCCTTGCTCGCTTTGGCAATTAAGTGTGATGGTTGATGCGGGTCTTCGCAGATCCTAACGATCTGTGCGCGCAGAAAATGATGGTTTTCTCGCATCATCATGCAGACATTACTGTCAAGTTGTTTGGTACAAAAGTGTGGTAGGATTGACATTGTGGCTAGCTAGCTAGCTAGATGCAGTGCGTGTTAATTTTTCGGATGCATACACGCGTACAGACCACTGAATGCTCTTGCCTCAAGGTGCGAGTCTGAACTCGACTCACCTATGAAGAGCCTAGGAGCGCTACTAAATGGACTTTCAAGTCAAGCTCTCCACACTGCGGAGTCTGTACTCATGCAATGGCTGGTTGCGCCTCCAACGTGCTCATGTTGTCACGCAAACGGTTGTTGGGGTCATTGCACTCAACAGATTGTTCGGTTGGTTGGACATGGCGAGGTCCAAATTCCCACCAAAGCGATGCAGTTTCGGCATCTGCAGCCTCAGAGCTTTGCGGTCGCAATGTCGCAGCTTCCACCTGGAACTCCCCGAGTTCACGCAACGTTGTTTCGCAAGTTTCGTTGTCGTCGGCAGCACGGGTTAGCAGAATTTGCGCAGACAGAAATTGCTTCGGGTACTTGTTGTCGTCAACCATCATCTCCGCAATGCGCGCCGCGGACGTTTTTGTCGTGACTGGATTGAAATCGTCGTCGGATCGGAATTGTCGTTGGACCAACAACAATTTCAGCGATACACACAGCAGACCGATCATCGCCGCAAGAGACACGATTGCAGCGTTTTGGGGAACGATCACGCCAATGTGCACGTACTTGATGTTGCTGTCAAAGTTCAATGTCGTCGCTGTCGAGTTGGTAAACGTCGTGTTTGACTCTTCCGTCTTCGAGACAATGTCGTACAAGCGTGCCTTCTCGAAGAGCAAGAAGATGGCGGTAGCGAGTGTAGCATGCTCGACCTCGTTCTTCTCCATGAAGAGACGATTTTGCTCAACGTATTCGATGTAATTCTCTGCAACTGGTGAGCAATTGTCGCCTTGGAAGCGAGAAGCGTTCCAAATCGGGTACTTGAAGTTGTTCGGACGCAGTATGCTGGTGTCTACGCTGAGCAGTGGCTTCATTGGAACAAACCGAGGAAGCTGCTGTTCTTCACCGAGCAGCACTTGGGATGAGTTCTTGTTAATGGGAAACTGTAACCCCTTGCACGACGTGTTCGTCGCAACACATTCAGCTCCGTAGGCGTGGGCGAGGTCGCTTACTGCCCACCGCAATATACCAGATGATTGTTCAACTCGAACCGTTGGATGGACAAGTCGAACTGTATGATTGGCAGCGTAATGGACACCTGCGTTACCGAACGGCTTGACTTGGTTGATGGATAGCAATTGCATGGCATCGCCGGTGACGAAGGTGGCACTCCCAACCACTAGCAGAGCATTATTACAACCATCTGTGAGCGAACCAGAGCTGTCGTTCTTATCAAACATGTCCTCACATGAGAACAAGAAGGTTTGGGCGGTGTTGATCTCGCTCTCGCGCCCTAAGACGGCGCAACCAGAGGCGCTGCACTCCAAGTTCAATGTGACGTTTCCTTTTCTGCTCGGGTCTCCGGTCTCGATTGTCACCGTCGTGTTTGCACTCATATTTGAGTCAAGCAGATGCATAAACGCGTCGTCGTCATCGTAGGAGATCGTCACTGCGTCATAGGAAATGTCTTGCGTGAGCTGACAAGTCGAAACGCTAACATCGACGTTGGACTTTCCGATGGTAAACTGCGTTATCGCTGTTCGAACGAATTCCATCGCAGACATCTTCTCGGCATCCCGTTTCAATCTGAACCCAGACAGAAACGCCGCTTCCTTAAGATTTATCGGGAAGTCATTGCCACTGAAGAACTTTGACGATTGCGCAAGCTTCGCGGTCTTCACAACAATATCTTTCTTCGATAGCAGCACGTCGTGCCATGATTGGCGGCTAAATGTGAACCCCGCAGGTGGTCGACTCAACTTCTCGGTGCGATTCTTGATGGCATCTTCAGACACAGAGGCGTTTGTTTCCAACCTTGTACACTTCACGTCAGCCACGGGGTCGGTTCCGTTTATGAACGAGCGGAAGATGGTGTCGGCTGATGTTCCTGCCGTGACATGTGCACTGGTCACTGACGTCGCTGCTGTCCAGTCCTCGGTGGTCATTCGTGGCTCAACTCGTTCTCCTGGTTGAACGTTGATGCTGTTGATCGCCGTTGTCAGCGACCAGATTCCCAGCAACTTCAAAGAAGTCCATCCGAACTTCGTCCATTGAGTTGGCGACACTTCCGCCAGTGCAAGCACCGCGATAAGCCAGGTCAGCAGCAAGCCGGCAGGGGCTGCCAATATGGCCCCTAGTGTTCCGCTATAAAAGCTGTAGTGTTGAACTGATGCTTCCACGTTTTCTTTTTCAGTTCCCGGGATTGAGTGAAGAAGCACGCCGTCCCCCCATCAATATTGCCAGTAGCACCATGTACGACGCTGCCAATACAATCGTTGCGATTCCCAAACGACTTCGGCGGAGGCGAACAATCAATTGTGGGTCATCGGTCCAAGTTGACGATTGCAGCTTGAGTGATTCGTCGTTCGATGCTGGTTTTGTTGGAGAAGAATTCGTCATTTCCGTGAGATGTATCACTTCTTGGTCAATCACCACCACCTCGTGTTCTTCATATCGCAACTCCAGCTTTGATGGTTCAGTCGCTGTCAGTTCGTGAGTTTTGTCTCCGCTCCCCAATTCACAATAAAGCAATGGCTTCGGATACTTCTGGTTGTCGAAAAGGACGTCGATCACGGTGGCGGCACTGGCGTTCTTGCAAACACTGGCGTTGACAACACGGGCGTTCCACACCAGCAAGATCACAACCACAATGAGCACAGCACAACTGGTAATGGAAACGTACGCGGCAAGCTTGGGTACGGAGGCTCTTAGCTCCGTAGTGCGGGTGTTACCAGCAAAACCAAACGTGTGTTGTCCGTGTGGCTGCGTCGCCAATCGTGGGATTGATTCGATGGCCCGACCGTTCTGGAACAGATACAAGAGCCCGCCCGTGCATGCCGCTTGGAATGACGCAGTGGAATACAGATGATCCATGGCGATGTCAGCAATAAGTTGATTCGTGCTTGGTGAACACTCTAGACCAGTGAGTGGCTTCCACGTGTGCGAGTCGAGAAAATCGGAAGGCTGAACGAGTACGACGGCCGGATTCACCACAGCCAGTTGCATCTGAAGCGGGCTCATAATTAGCGGGAGCAGAGACGAATGGACGCTGTCGGGCGCTGCCACAATCAGAGTCGATGATTTCGATTCGCTTTTTGATGTCCCTTGTCTTGGCACTTCGACGGCAATTCCTCTGCAATGGTTCACGTGGTCGTCGCATTGAGTGTCATACGTCTCGTCGATTTGACTGACTTCCCAGCGAAGAATTCCGACAGTGATGGACGAAATCGCTTTCATTCCAATCATTACAACTTCCGCCACATCGCTGGTACTTGGTCGCAAACGCAGCTCCTGTCCTCGAATTTTCCTTCCAACACTGTGGATGATCATCTGACCGGTAGCGTTGTCGTTGCATTCAATGTGCTGTTGGCTGAGAACGGTGGAGGCGTTGCAATACTGGTACGCGTTGACGTGCACCGGAGCATTCTCGAGCTTGAGATAACAGCCTGAAGCGCCGCATTGTTTTTCCGGAATCTGTGGATCTGACCAGAGATTTCCTTTCTTGAACTCACCGAGACAGTTGGGACAAAACACTTCTGCCGCATATCTTGGTGTGTGCTCGATATCGATCGTGATCGCATCGAAGACAATATGTCGCGCCAGAAGCGTCCGACTGAAAGTAACGTTGCCTTCGTCGATGCCCATCGTAGTGTTCATGGTCGTTCTCAGAAGCGAAGCAAAGGATTTTATCGGCAGGTTTGTGCTTTGGAGGAGTTGCTGTGCGTGAGCTTCACTGGCATTGCCGTGTAGCCTCGCGCCAAGCGCCATCAGCACTGTCGCGGTGCCGTTGTCGAAAGGCATGTGTTCGCTGGCCTGACTGGAGCGCATCTCCTCGTTATCACGGCGGAGCAGATGCATCGAAAATGGGCACGCTCGATCTGGTGTATGGGGGACTGGAACAATGTCTTTGAAAAACGGTCGCGAGCGAACACGCTGTCGCTATCTTTGTCCTTGTCATACTCACAGCTAGAATTGACAATCGTTTGCTGCGACACCACCAACGACTGGAAGATGGAGGTTGCGTTGTTTGCGTGCACATTGCGCGAAGGCTTGGCGTCGGTGTCGCCCATACGCGCTTCAACAGACGTCTCTACTTGCTGCAGGTTGAGACTGGCCAGCGCAGTGGTCGCAGCAGCCGTGATGGCGACGCACGCGACCGCTCGGGTGGATTGGCTGACTCGAAGCTTCCACTGACTGCCGACGTTGTTGTACGTTGGGTTGGCTGCTGCCATCGGACGCAGAGCAAGTGCGAACACCACGGGCACAAACGCCTTGACCGCAAACGCCAGTGGCTCGTCCGCCACCGACATCACGATGGCCGAGTACGCATTGAAGCGATCCATCGTGTCCTTTGTGGGCTCGTCCTTATCAACAGGCACGCGAGGTAGCTCCGATCGCATTGTTTGCGAAGACGACGACGCCAACGATGAAGAGCGCATTCACGACGACCACAGTCCAGAGCCATGGTTTCCAACGCAGCTTGAGCACGAGCGACACCGGCTTGAGCATGGTCACCGTAGCGACTACACCACGGCGAGGATCGTTTGCGACTGCTGCGTCCATCAACCCGATCACTGGATCTACAAAAATAAATATTCGAACGTAGGCCGGTATCAGACATTGGTCACCTGAGGAAATCTGGCGGGATCAGAGTGCCAATTGGAATCAGGTTGTCACCTGAGCATTCGAATGCCATATTTTTGTGATACTGTACGTGCAGATGGATACAATTTGCCGCTGAGCGTAGAGGAAAAGGACTTCGACAATACGGTGCAGCGGCGATCGTTGAGATGCTGGTGGTGACTCGGTGTGAATGCACCAGCCTGGATCTATCGCACAATGGCCTTGGCGACGAAGGTGCCTTCCGCCTCGCGCAGTTATTGCGCCAGTTTGGGCAACTGACCAAGCTGGATCTGAGCTTCAACGAGATTGGCGACGCTGGCGCAGAGGAACTGGGCAACGCACTGACCGAGAACTCGACGCTTGAGACGCTGGTGTTGCATTCGTGCATCCCTGGCTCTGTTCGCAAGCCGCCTGTGTCCGACCGTGGGCTCGTGCACCTGGCTGAGTGCCTTCACGCACACCCATCCATCACTCACTTGGACCTGCGCAACAACTTCCTGACGCCCAAGATCACGCATGCGATTGTTGAGCTGCTGTCAAAAAACAAATCGCTGGTCAAGTTCAACAACAAATCGCTGGTCAAGTTCAACAACAGCCCGTCAGCGGTTTTCCTTGCTCGCTGTTATGGCCCTAGGCGGTGGTGTGAGGTAGGGCTGACCCAATGTCACCGTATGTGCCCGCCACGACTCTATAGCAGTGGTATGACGCACGCAGATCAAGCGATCGCTGGTTGTTCCTCCAGTGCGCCACTGCTATCACTATTGCGCTCCACAGTACGTTCTGTTTGTCGACTGTGGCAATGTTGTAGCTTCCATGAAATTGACTTCTTTTCTTCATCCATGCCACTTCCCAACCTTAAGGTGACGCCTTCCACCGTCAACGCATCGAGATCTCGTAGTTCAGTCGTCTGGGCTCCGTCCTCAGCATCGCGTTGCAGCAGTACTTGCGCAGCTAGGAAGGTCTTCGGGTATTGCCTGTCGTCCATCATCACTTCAGCAATTTCCGGGACAGATGCTTGCGTCACGCGAGCTTCGGAATCTTCATCGGTCCAAAACAATAGCTCCATCAACAGCAGGTACAGCGACACACACAGTAGCCCGAACATGGACACGAACGACACAATGGCGGCGTCTTGCGGGATGATCACGCCAATGTGCATGTACTTGATGTTGCTGTCGAAGCTCAAGGTAGTTGGGACGACGGCCCGCTTTTCGTTCGAGCGCGAATTCTCGCTGACTGGGATGACTTCGTACAAGCGAGATTTCTCAAACAGGTAGAACATTCCTGCAACAGATGACACGTAGTCGATTTGATCTTTCTCCATAAAGAGACGGTTCTTCTCCATGTATTCGACGTAGTTTTCAGCGACCGATGAGCAGTTGTCGCCTGTGAAGACACTTTGGTCCCACGTCTGGCTCTTGAAGTTGCTTGGGCGGATAAAACAGCTTTGCATACGCAAGAGCTGGGTGAATTGAGTTTGGTTGATTCGATCCAGTTCGGCTTCTGCCACAATCAACACTTTCGATGTGTTGCTATCAAGCTTGAGCTGTAGACCCCGGCATGACGTGTTCTCACGAATACATTTGGCTTCAAAGATGTCGGCAAGGTCAGACGTCTTCCATCGCATTATACCTGTCATAACCTCGTAGCGCATCGTTGCATTCACCAACTCAACGGTGTGCATGGCAGCGTAGTTGCTTTCACCGTTTTCGGGAGGCCTAACTTGGTTGATGGAAACTAAGTTCATGGCATCTCCCGTGACGTAGCTGCTCACCCCGACCACTAAGAGAGCATTGCTGCAATTGCCTCGTAATGGTGAGAGCAGACGTTGACCACCCCGGTCGTCTTGATAATCCTCGAGAGCGCGACATAATGGGGCCACCTGGACGTCGATACCTGCGCGATTAATGAGCCCATCGAAGGACGTGCAACCAGACGCACTGCATTCCAAGCTCAACTTCAACGTTTGATCGACACTTGGGTGTGAGGAATTCGTCGTGGTTATGTTCCGCCTCGCATCCAACCCTGCTATCTTGCCACCGTGGTTGAATCGCCTCGTCACCACTTCAAATGTAGTGTCCGCGCCCATCCAATGCCGTGAGATCATCATGTCCACGTTGGAATACTCCGGCGGGTGGTGCGTGACCGCATGCTGAATCATCTCTGAAGCAGAGTCTTCACTCAAGCTCTGATTGTCAATGCCCGAATCTGCGTACATACTGAGCACGAGTTGGCCTGCGACTTGCTCGTGATTGACGGGCATGCCACTCCAATCAACGTCAGTAAAGTTGGAGAGTTCGTTCAACGTGATCTCTTCAATATCAATGCTTGGTGCCGTCTTGACAAAGCGGTGCCATGGTTCCCGCGTGAATGCAAAGTATAGTTCGGAGCGAATCGCATTTTTCCGCCGCCTTGCTTTTGCACTATCAGATACAGTGAAGTTTTCTTCCGGTTTCGTGCATTTGAAGTCCACAGATGGATTCGTTCCGACGAGGAAAGACCGCAAAATGGAGTTGAAGGAAGTGACACCATTTTCGTAGTAGGCGAATGCCGACGACACCAAGTTGTCCTGCGTCACTCTGGGCTCAATTCGCTCAGCTGGTTGGATGTTGATGCTGTTAATCGCCGTCGTCAGTGCCCAGATTCCCAGCAACTTCAGCGCGATCGAGCAGCATTTGAAGAATGTCGTTGGAGGCTGGACAGTCAGCGAATGAGCGCCCGCAACCCAGTTTACCAGCAAGCCAGCCGGAGCCGTCAACATTGCACCAACTGTTCCACTATAGAAGCTGTAGCGTTGAACGGAAGCTTCGACGTTTTCCCCGTCACCAACGGTGTGCAGCACCATTCCATCGCCCATCAAAATCATCAGCAAAGCCACGTACGCACAAACCAACACGATCGTGGGGACGACCAAACGACTGCGACGCAGTTGGACAACCAACGGAATATCTGGATGCCACCCACTGGAGGCAATTGTCTTCGACTCCTCGAATGATGTCATTCCTGTTGCCATGCTTGTCAACTGATCGCAGCTATCGCTGGAATGACACGTTGAACCTTTATCTTCGCCTAGTGTCACCAAATCACTTTGTCCACACCGCAACTGAAGTATGCTTGGCTGGAGTGCTGTCAGCTCGCAAGCCTTTCCTTCGCTGCCAATCTCACAATTGAGCAGTGTTTTCGGAAACTTCTCATCGTTGACAAGCACATTCACCACCGCTGCGGCGGTGACTTGCTTGCAGGCACCCTCGTGTACGCGATGAGCATTGCATACCACAACGACGACGATCCCAACTAACATCACACAACTGGCAATGGATATGCAGACCGAGAGTATCGGCACAGATGCGACCAGCTCGGTAGAGACCACATTAGCAGCAAACTCGAAGGTTTTTGGCCCATTCGGTTGCACCGTTCGTCTTGGAATCGAGTCAATAGCTCGACCATTCTGGAAGAGAAAAAGCAGTCCTCCCATGCATGCCGAGCGGAAAGACTCGTCCGAGTAAAAGTGGTTGGCCGTCGTCTTTGCAATCAGGTCATCTGCGGCGACGTTGCAGTCGGGGCCACTGAGCTCCTTCCAAGTGTCTGAGACTGCGAAATTGCTAGGCTGGATGACAGTAACGTTGGAGAAGCTCGCAGCAAGTTCCATCTGAAGAGGACTCAAAACTGGTGGGAGCTGCGCTGAGAGAATGGTATTCAGCGACGCCATGATCACGCGTAGTGGCTTGGTCTCATTCGTTGCCGTAACTCGTTCGGGCACCTGGAGAGCAATCCCTCGGCAGCATTTCACTGTATTATTGCGCTCCCACTCCCGGAGAGACCACCCGCCCTCCATTTCAATACAAATGTCCGAGCGGGTACCATTAGCAACGCAAGCAGCTTGATATGTGTTGGTCAACTTGCTTTCTTTCCAGCCGAGGATTCCGACAGTGATGGATGAAATGGGCTTGATTCCTCTGATCACCACTTTGTTCTCGGGCGAATCTTCTCCGTCAACGGGGGATGATCGATTCGTTCTTGGAGTGACGCGCAGTTCTTGGCCTTCAATTCTTCGACCGACGCTGTAGAGAATCATCTGCCCCGAGTTGTTGTTGCTGCAATTGAGTGGTTGTTCGCTGAGGGCAGTGGAGACATTGCAAAATTGGTACGCGTTGACGCGGCCGGAAGATGGTTGCAGCACGGAGTAACAGCCAGCCGAGCCGCAGTTTTTTGTTGGAATTGTTACTGTGGACTGGTGAATCTCTTGAGTGCATTCGCGACAAAAGGCCGTAGCACTCTTCGGCGAGTGCTCAATGTCGATGGTGACCGAGTGGAAGAATACATCCGCGGTGAGTTGTGTCCGGCGGAAGGTGATGTCGGCGCGCTCGTTTTCCAATTCGTAGAACCAGGTCGTCGCCAAGTCATACTGCATGCTCTTTGTCTTGTTCCCAGGGATCGAAACGAATTGCTCTAACGCAAAGCCGTCGGCGAAGGTCAGCTGCTCTGCATCAAACTTGCTAGCGTTGTACTCGAGCCTCGCCACAAGTGCCAACAGTACATTTGCAATGCTGTTGTTGAACGGCATCTCCTTCATCTCGCGCTGGATCTCGGTCTGATCCACTGCTCGGCGCATATCTACTGAAAACGTACACGATTGCTCCGGTTCGACAGCCACTCGCAACATATCGTCGAAGAACGGTTGCGCCCGTAGATCAAACCGCACCTGAGGGATGACAATATTCCCAACTGTTCCGTTGCCGCCCGTGCACTTCGTGTCGTGGATGCTCTGCTGTAATGCAACCAACGACTGGAAAATGGAGCTGGCGTTGTTGGCGTCGACGTGGCGCACAAGCTTCGCATCGCTGTCCCCCATGCGCGCTTCGACGCTCGTTTGGACGTGTTGCAAATTGACACTGGCGAGGGCGTTTGTCACGGCCGCTGTGATGGCAACACACGCGATCGTCCGCGTGCGCTTCGTGTTTGGAGTCGTTTTGGTCATTGGTCGCAGCACCAGCGCAAAGAGAACGGGCACAAACGCCCTGACAACAAACACCAGCGGCTCATCGGCCACTGACATGAGCGCCCCGGAGTACGCATTGAAGCGATCGACCGTGTCCTTGATGGACTCGTTGTCGTCAGCACGCACGCGCGTCAGCTCGACCTCACTAACGGTGACAACGACCACACCGACGATGAAGAGCGCAGTTACTCCAACGAGAGCTGCCAACGCAGGTTGCCAGCGGAGCTTGAGCAGCAGCGCCACAGGCTTGGCCATCGTCGCTCCTTGAGCGATGACACGAATCTGCTTGTCGTCGACGCGTTCAATGTGGACTGTCGGTCTATGCCGCCCCCTGGCAGTGGTCTACTGCCGCAGGGGTTGGTAGGGCCAGTGATCCAACGGCCTCCTGGATCTTCCCGCCAGGAAGATACAGTCGTGAACCTATCAAAGCACTTTGCTTCGAAATTCCTTGCTCAGCCACAACAGACCATCCGAGGACTCATCACGGTGGTAGGATGCATGCATTAATGATGCACACAAAGTGGCTCGCATTCAATATTACGTAGCATCTCCTCAGGAATTCCATCTTTCGCAATGAGGAACAAGTCGATTCCAACTTGGAACAATTGGCGTTCCACGAGGGACAACGGTATCCCTATTGATCAATGGATGCAGTCTTCAGTCGCGCATGCCAGGCGGGCCACTTGCGTTGCACATTTCAATGCTTGCGCTTGGCCAGTAGGCCATTGACGCTTTCCTCGGTGGCCAAATGTTGTCAATGGATGATCCTCGCGAGTACGATACACGCCGATCAAGCGATTGCTGGTTGTTCCTCTCAACAGTGCTTGCTGTCTGTTGAGTGTGGGTATTATGTAGCTGCCAACGACGCGGACGCTTTGTCATCTTCCACGGGACTTTGCAATCGCCACGTGGCACTTTCCAATGTCAACGTATCGAGTTCATACAGCATAGTCGTCTGCGTGCCATCCTCTACATCGCTCTTTAGCAGGATTTGAGCGGCCAGGAATTTCTTTGGGTACTGCATATCATCCATCATCACTTCAGCGGTGTGTGGCACGGATGCTTGGGTCACGCGAGGCTCGGAATCTTCGTCGGACCAGACCAACAACTCCATGACAGAGATCCACAAATCAGACGTACCATGGACACGAAGGACACGAAGGCTGCGTCTTGTGGGATCATCACGCCAATGTGCATGTACTTAGCGTTGCCGTCGAAACTCCGTGTGGTTGCTGTCGAGTCTTGATTTTTTTTCATTCATTCCATGACCGGGATGACATCATACAAGCGAGCCTTCTCGAACAGATACAGCATTCCTGCAGCAGATGACTCATAATCGATCTGGTCTTTGTGTATTAGGAGGTGGTTCTTCTCCACGCATTCGATGTAATTCTCGGCGAGCAGTGAGCACTTATCTCCTTGGAAGATTGTGGGATCCCATGCCTGGCTCTTGAAGTTGCTTGGCCGGACTAAACGGCTTTGCATGCCCAGTACGCGCGTGAAATGGCTTTGGCTAATGCGCGATTGCTGGCTTTCTTCCATCAGCAGCACCAGTGACGAGTTACCGTCAAGCCGGTATTGCAACCCCATTCAAGACGTGCCGGCGGCCACACATTTGGCCCCGTAGCTATCGGCAAGATCAGACGTATTCCAACGCAGAACGCCGGCCGATACTTCGGAGCGCATCGCTGGATTTATCAACTCAACGGTATGATTGGCAGCGTAGTTGTCTTCGCCGTTCTCGGAAGGCTTTACTTGGTTGATGGTCGCTAAGCGCATAGCATTGTCCGTTAGGTACCTGCTTGCGCTGACTACGAACAGGGCATCACTACAGTTGCCTCGTAGACGAGTGAGCACAACCCCTTTGACCGTTGTCACGTTCATAATCTTCCAGAGTACTGCAAAACTGGGGCCATCTGAACGTTGATATCGGCATAGTAGATGTACTCGCTATTGCACGACTGGTTCGTGCGTGCTTGTCTGGGCAAAATGCAGAGTGAATTACTGTGATCATGCACTTGCGAATTTTTCTCCGACAAAACCAGCGTCAATAGACGAATCAGTCAAGCTACAATCTACGACTTGGTTTGATCACAATTGACTGTTCGCCTCCGTTATGTGGTTGCCACGATCGTATTGGCTGCGTCGTACATGTTGCTGCTCGCAACACTGATGGGGTATGGGGTGCCTCTTTACTCAATCTCCAAGAAATCGTGGGAAAAACATTCGGTCAACGCTACAACTTTTACAGCGTCACTTCTCAACTTGCGCCGAAGGTAACAAGTGAGACACCACCAGACGGTTTCAAGCCCTCCAACCAGCCGACAAGCGACCAAGCAAGCGGAAGAGACCAAGCCTCGGACGCTGCGCCAACATGCCGAC
>NSDO01000340.1:20410-31262 GCA_002286825.1 Lagenidium giganteum
TTCGTCTCCGCTGGTGTTCAGTTTTGAATCAATCTTTTGAATGAGATTCGCAAATTTTTGATAGTTATACTTTTTAATCGCAATGCTCCTGCCTTCAATGTCCTCGAACATATCTTCCAGAAGTGAGCGAGGGCTTTCGTTGACGAAGCAGCGAACTTCTCTTGATAGACTATCACAAATCGAAACTGAAGTTGGAATGTGGCGATTTGTGATCCTGGTACTTTCACCATGTTGGATATCAGTTGTCGCAAGGACCGCTTCAAAATCATAGACAATGAAATGATCCGTAAGGTGATCAATATCCTTGACACCATACTTCTGAATTTGATGACATTTTCGCTTGGTTGGTAGATTGTGGGCTTCCTCACAAAACTCAAAATCTCTGTCTCCTCACATTTTTATCTCTTGTGGTTACGTGACTTCTCAGCTTCAGTGAACACCGTATCACACTTAGGACATTGATACATTCTACGAAAGTTATCGACTTTGGTTATATACATGGCGTGATTGTCGTGACTAAGGATGTTGGCTGTATTAGCAAAGCCCTTGCTCGATTTACCAATGCGCTAAATATTTGATGTCTCTAGGTCCATCTCGTACACATCAATATGCAATTGGAAGCATTCTTCCAACTCATCGAAGTGAATGATATCGCTTGTTTGAAGTTGCGATACAACCCAAGTGAATAGTCAATTCCTTTGAAGTCACAGTACTTTTTGAATACGGTTTTGCCTGGTGTGTAGATCTTGTTCGAATCTTTCTTTTCATTTGAATCCAAATGAAAAGCAATTCAGTAGAACATGCACTTGTTATTCGGTTTTTGGAAATTGATTATATTCGGATTCTTCTGGATTACATCTGGAATGATAGCATCGCTATCACTCAGAGCATGACGAAGCAGCGTGGCTGTTGTCCATGACATGCGCCCATCACGCCATGTCACTTCCCGAGTTCACCCCTGTTCCCACTGTGAGTAATCTACGTAGGCTAAAATACAGCTTCCTAGACGTCTGATTGGCCGAAACCCTGTCGCCTGTCCCGTGCTCGCGCCACCTGTGACCCGACCCCTATGGCCGGGGTCATCACAGAGTGCGCCTTGACACAGGTGGGAAGAAAAAAACGCGCATTGCTCCGGCGTGGACCACGGGGGAGCATCACCGGGCGCCTGCAGCTTCACACGTCGTCCATGTGCATCCCGACCTAATCGCTGTCGATCGCGGGGCTGCTTCAACAGCTAGCGAAAGCCCATGTGGCCGTAGCTCGCATTGTTGACCAGTAAGAAAGATGACCAGACACATTTCAGACAAGTCCAGCAAAGAAGCTTCATCGCCCACTTGTTCAGCAAGTCGATGACATCTCGCTCGTGCTCGAATGACGGACTGGTGAAGGCCCCGCAGTGCAGACTGTTGGACCACAAAGTGGCCTTTCCGATTCCGTGAGTTGACTTCGAGTTGGGGGTGCAGCAATTGATAATTGCCGCAATTAACAAATTGTCACTGTTGCTGTGTCTTTCTGTCCTGATAACGCTCGCAAGTGTTCGCTACATGCGCACATGCACCAAAGGAGACAGACGAACTTGTGTAGCCCGACTTCTCCCACGGCAAAGCTAGCAATTGCTCACGGCAACAGCATTTGGCAAGGCTTGTTTACCTTCGCATGACACATGACCTCCAAAAAAGCTGGGCCAGTCGCCGTTTCAGCGAAACGTCCACGCCACCTTCGTCTGGTATCAGATTTTAATCTTCCCACCTACAACCGGTGACACAAGAGGTGAAATGGAACGTCAAATGTCCACACACGAGCAGCAGCTCAACGACAGCTTCCATCAGCAGGCCCAACTGGTGGTCTGGCATTCACTCCCTCTCGCTGCACAATTCATGATATGGACAGCATCGGCTTCAGCAAATGCCTATCCTCTTCGTACTGCCTTGGATCCTTTGTCCAAAAATGAGGTGAACAAGTCAAACATGACTCAGATCAGTGGAACGCCAGTGCCAACGCCATTCCCAATACCTGCGAATGAGAAGCCGAAGGTAGTGCTTGCGAACAAGTCGAACACGACGCAGATCCATAGTATAAGAGCTGCATGTTTGATGCGTCCTAGGAGCTGAGGAAGCCGTCCGCAGTCTGAGGCTGTTGAAAGTTATCCGAGCATTGAACTAGCAATTCAGCGTGCGGCGTTGACGAGCGACCGGGATTCGCTTGGTCGGATCGCGAGTCGTGAGCTAACCTGAACGATGGTCTGAGGGTGCGCCGGGCGCCTGGGTCGTGGTGTCCAATGCCCACGCCAACGCGTCGTCGGCCACATAGAAACGGTCTAACCGAGAGGATCTGGGCTTGCCGTGTTTGTGGTACAAGAAGGTATGGAATCGCGCCCCGAACTGCTCCCGTGATAGCGGACGCTGGTCGTCCACTAACCGTGAGCTTATAGAGTCCGCAATCGCCCACGATTCCATCCAGTGTTCGAATGCTATCGTCCTGCGGGAGGGTTGCACGCCTGTGGTACGATCGATGTTGTGCAGACATACGTTGAAATCGCCTCCCACGATAAGCTGACCAGGAGGACGATCCTTCATGGCTAGCGACTCGTAGAAGTGGAGTGCCGCAGACTTGTCGTTTGGGCCGTACATATAGACCACTGTGTACAGGGTGTCTTGATGCTGAACCTGGACGGCGCTTGCCATCCGCTGACACGTACGTCGCGTACATGTCGCTCATAATCAGTGTGCTAAACGCAGCAACGACACAGGCAAGTCAGCGAGCATCGCAATCAAAGCAACGAGCGCTGAGACTTACCCTGGCTTGATGTGCGTTCGGATCAACGGAAACAAAACCTCTTGAGTCCTTTTCTCGCCCACAATGACCCCGAACCACTTGTTCGTAGACCTGTCAACACCGCCAAACAACCAGCAATCCTTGTGTCGGGTGACTAGATTGTACTTGGACTTTTTCTTCAGGCTTGTCTCGTCAATTTCGACGACGTGACCATCACCTCCGATCTGCAAACACACACCATTAGTGATCGTACATAACCACCGCTCTTGCAACGTACCTTCGGGGGACATCGCTTCATCTCTTCAACGCAGACAGTCATGCAGTGCTCAAACCACTGGGTTGCTGTGCTGCGACTTACCTTGGTCATCTGCTGGACCTTGCTTACCGAGCTCTCAGCTGCCCAGTGGTACATGAGCTCGACTGCCTTATTCAACGTGTCCGAAAAAAAACGAGTTCTTGCGGACGCTGAGCTCACGCAGAGCTCGGAGCCCAGGTACAGCACCATGGGCTCACCACATGATGGGCACAGCCTCTCACGCGCGAAGAGCCCAGCTTCCATGCACCACTGCACCGTCTCTTCCTTAGCCATAGTGGCACGCTTGACCGCATCCCATGTGTAGAGACCGCGGTTGCTGGAGAGGTCGTACTGGAACTCGTTCGTCTGCGCTGGCATCGGTTCAGAAATGGGGCTCTATGCACCCCACCAGATGGGTGCGCAGGCAGCTGAAGGGGCAGATGGGTACGTGCAGCCTAAGCCAACCCATTGATGCGTGTCCGGGTTGGAGGATACTTGCAGGTAAGCAATCGATGCAAATAGGTTAAAATCGCCACATGGATACCAAGAACAGCCATGAGAAGCCAAAAACTGCCATGAGAAGTGTCGTCGAAGCACATGGATGCCAAAACCGGCGTGGGCTAAGATAAGGTAGTAAGGGTAATATCGTCTGATGATGCCAAGAACGGCCAGGTGATAAGGGTAACATGGTCAGATGGATGCACGGAAGCTATGCTGTCTCAAGATGGTCAGTGCAACAGGACAGACGCTGCCTTGTCATGATGCCGTGTTTTTGAGTGCAAATTGTGGGTCGTGAGTAGATAGATACAGAGGAAACAAGCGAACATCATTAAAATGAGCACAACATTTACAGACGCCAGAAACGATTGAACCAACCAACACCAAACGAATCTACGTGTATTTGATTAATACAACTACAAAAGGAAGGTGTCCACAGCGTCGCATCAGCGTGGATGCAGAGTGTAGGCATAGGTAGAGCAGCCAGCACGGAGACAGCGTGGCGGCAGCGTGGCGGCAGCGGAGAGGCGGCGAGGAGGCAGCTTGGGCGACCTGTGCAGTCGAAAGAAGAAAGCGAAGTGAACGGTGAGAGTGCTCCGTCGGCACGGCTGAACATGAGAGCGTCAGTCCATGTGCGGTTGAATCCAGCAGATGACAGACCAGAAACAAGCTGAGAAATGATGCAGCTGAATCTGCGATGCTGGGGTTGGGGTGCAGTGAGTGGGCGGGGGGAAGGTAAATGGGACGTCAACCTGCGTTACAATTGGGCGCGTGCAACTGGTAAGCGGAGCAGACATTCGCACTACCTATGCACGTGCGCAGTGTTTTTGCGAGACACCGCCATAATTGATTGGCAGCGGATTGCGATAGAACGTGATAGATCGCTTGCAATCCTTTGATTGCGATAGTTTAGTGTAGGGTTGGCGTTTGGCTGTGGTTTTACGATCCGGATCGTCATTGACGTGGCAGCCTTAGTTATCATGGTCATGGCTTCCTTGGTTATCATGGTCATGGCTGCCTCAGTCACCACGATAATGGCTGCCTTGGTTATCTTGGTCATGGCTGCCTCACTTACCATTATCATGACTGCATGGCGGCAACAGCAGCCATTTCCGTGTTTGGCCTTTCCGTAGCTGCACGTTGGTTCTGTGTCCACAAGAATGACCACTACCGGTTAGCTTAGCGTACACAAGTACGACAAACAGGCACGCGTAGCACCAGTCGGGCAGTCCCGTGCACAACTACATTATCATATCTCTGTGCGCACACATGCCTCTCTGAGGTGCGATTTGAGTGTGAGATGTGACTCGGGCAACAAGCCCTTTCATAGCCGGCATGCGCAGTACCACCCATGCATTTGGGTTTGGGCACAGCCGATCCACAGCCCTCACTCACGCATGGGGTGACTTACCACATGAGACGAGCAGGGATGATTAAAAAGATCGACAATGGAAATGAACAGATGCACAATTACATCGCCAAGTCGGCCTGGCAGATGGCACACTTGTTGTCACCATCCAGCAGCTGTACCCGTAAGCACTGACCGTGAATCGAATGCCCGCATCGGAACGGCAAAAGCGAGGAGTCATATGGGGATCTCCCCACAGACCCCACAATTAGTAATCCTATTTCTGCCAATCATCGCACGACAAAATGGGCAAGCGGAGCGATCACCCCTACTCGCGTACAAATTGGCCACACAGGTGTCACAACACCCGTTCGCGCAGTTCTGGCATGGAACCTGCAGATTCGCAGGTTCGTAACAAATCCCACAGACCTGTGTTTCTAACACAGGTGCGTCATTTGCGGCGTCATCAGCGGCGTCATCCTCCTGGGTCAGGTCGATGACGTCGGACCCGTCCCCGGTGACGTCGATGATGGCTGGAGGGGTAGGATCGGCATGCGGCGCTGGTGGCGCGACCGCATCTTCTACTGGAAGGCGGTGGCCGCTTTGCGCGCGGTGGCGGGACAGGCCGGACGGCCAGGCGTAGGCCCGGAGGCAGATCTCGCAGAGATGAGCCTCTTGGCGGGCTGGGCAGGCGTGTGTCAGCCATGATGCAGAACGCAGAATGGCCCCGCATCATGGCCGCTGGTGCCTCGACGTGCGTGTGTGTGTGCGCGTGTGCTATGCAATGTCGCTTTGTATGTTGTATGTGCCATGCGATGTGCCTGTGGGTACTGCGTGTGTTCATGTGTGTGTGTAGTTTATGAAGCTCATGTCCCCACATGTGTGCTCCGCATGCCAGGACATGTGGTCATGGCATGTCGAGCACACATGCGGGGGCATGCGCTCGTGGACCACACAAAACAGGGACTGCGCTTGAGCACACATGGCTCAGCATTTCGTGAGATGCGGGGCTGGAGGTCAACCCGATCCTTTGCTGGTCAACCCAGCCAGGTGATCGGGTGATTGCCAACCCCAGCCCCCCGAACCCACGGCGGGCAGCGTCACTCACCATAATTAGCAGGATACGAACTGTAGCTAACAAATAAAACAAAAGGCAGTTTGGTTGCGTGTATTTTATATTTGCGGGGCCTGAGTAAACAAGGGCCGTACGGTGAGGTATATTACGTCCTGAGGGACCTAAGACCCATGTTGGATGTGAGGCTATGCCTCACATTCGCCGCCGCTATGAGATCGGCTGCTCGTCTTGAAGCCGTCGCGTGCTGCAGTGTTGAGTGTCAGTATTCTGATGGGTCTGGATCGCACGATGGAGTGCGTGGGCTGGTGGAAATGCCCCCTTGCGTCGGTGATCCATCGCCCAGTTCGCGGCTGTGTCTGCAATTTTGTTATAGTCTCGTATGTGGTGATGCCAATGCACGCTTTTGATGTCGTCGGCTACTGCGGCAACCTCCGAGTAGATCCGCCTGAGGTGGTTGGCTTCATATTCTTAAACATGGAGATGATCATGTTGCTGTCACCAATAATGTGTAGCGAGGCGACGCGGTTATGTTGCGCCGCAGAGATGCAGAGCCGTAACGCTTTGAATTCCGCGATGTGGTTGGTCGTCGGTGGCGCATGATATTCACTTCCAATCCACACGATTTGATACTGATCGTGAATAGGACTGTAATGGGCCATTTTGTCCCATCACATGATTGGCTGAAATGCTGGGCATTATCAGCCAATGGGGTTCTTCACTAGGAATAGATATAAATATTACATATATAGGACATGTAGGTTTTGGTATATTTTTCGTAGGATATAAGAACCCAACAATATATTCAATTCAGGTTTTACCGTCCGCCACGCACGTCGGACGTCAGCCAATCGTGCGGACAAGGGAGCGAGGAGGTAACCTCGCTCAAGCAACACGCTTTCTCGAGTTGCACACAGTGTAAGCTGTGGTATTCCTAGTCTCGTTACACTTGGTAGCACTTCGGAGTCCTTTTAACGACTCTTTCTTTGCGTTGCATCATGGCAACGCCTCAAGCCCCGCAAGGCGCGCCGCCTCGAATGGCGGCGCCACAAGTGTTGGAAACCCCACGGGTCTTAATTCTCCATGAGAACTTCCCCCACCTGTCGGAGGGGGAATGGTCGGCGCTGATGCGCATGGGGAAGGCGTTGGGGGAGGCGCCGGTCAAGCCCCTCCTCCGGACCATGGCTCCTGCTGAGCAGCGTGCAGCTGCTCTACATTTAATGGAGCATGAAATCGAGCACGAGATGCGCGGCCCGGGGACCGCGCATCAAAAGAAGACCGACGTTGTCAAGCTTGACACGTCGACCTACAGCGGCTTGCCGAAGGAGCCGCATCTGCGATGGTTTGTCGAGATCGAGACAGCTATCGCTGCGCTGGGACTCACAGACCCGCGCTTCAAGTCGCATACGGCATGTCCAGGCTGGCGGGACGTGCCCGCTCATGGGCCTTCGGCAAGCGCTTGGCCGACCCAAGCGCATTCTCGACTCTGCAGGAGTTCAAGCGTGAACGCCAGCTTGCGTTCGAGCCACCCGAAAATGCGTTTCGGGTGCGCGTGGAGTTCCTTTGTCTACGACAAGGAACGATGGACGTGCATGCATACGTGCAGTGGGTCCGATATCTGCTGTCAACCATTGTGACAGCCCCAGTGGATGCCATAACACAGCTTGCTTTGTTCATGGCTGGCTTACGAGATGGTCAGGTGAAGACCATGCTCTTTCGCAAGACGCCTGCGTCGCTGGACGACGCCATCAACGCGGCGTTGCGCGAAGAATTTGGACTGAAGCAGTCCAACATCAAGGGCTTCCGCGACCCACCATCGGGTCGCAATGATGGCCCGGAGCCGATGGACATCGACGCCATCACTCCAGGTCAGCGCGGGGACAAGTCACGACCAAGATCAAGTGTTTCAGATGCCAGCGCCTTGGGCATCTGGCATCGAAGTGCCGAGCACCTGTTCCGAGCAGCGGTGCTCAATCTGCTTCCGGTGGCAACGGTGCCCGGAAGCAGAAAGCAAAATACCGAAGACGGTCAGTAGGCGCGGTCTGCCCTACTGACAGGCGAAAGGTGGTTGCTGCTGCAGACAGCAGCTGCCAGGGCCCCGCAGCTTGAGAAGAGAGCAAGGGGCTCATCTTTTTCAAGCTCAAAGTGAAAGGCGTAGAGCAGCCGCTTCGTGCGCTGCTCGACTAGGGTGCGTCGAACAATCGTGCTGTGAGTCGTGTTCGTTACACGACTCTCTCAAATGGTGATGAAGGCGCCTCGACCTATGTCGTGCGCCTCGCTGTTGGTCGAGTGATGCGGATGCCGAAGTGCGTCGCGCACCTCGACTACTCGGCAAGTGGAAGGAGGATGAAGGATCCCTTCATCCTCATGAACCTGAATAACAGGTTCGATGTCATCCTTGGACCAGCCACAAGTCGACTGGGTGAAGGGCAGAGTGGTGTCGATCAACACCACGCCAAGCGAAGCGGATCATAGGCTCATCACCGATGATCATCATTGGATGCACATTGATCACGTGCATTCCCGCGATCGGCCCCAGCGCTCGTAATATAGCCGAGCGCTAGCCAGACGCTGACAACGACCGATGCAGTGGCGTCGGATTCGCGCGAGCTTGGAACAGGTTTGCGGCTGACTCGGTTGTGTTTGTGTGTGTGTGTGTGCGGTGTGTTGCCGGCGGTGTGCGGAAACCCGAAAGGTTTCGAACAGGTTTGGAACCGGTTTGGCCAGCTGCGGTCGACGTGCGCTCACAACCGGTCGGGTTTGAGCGAGCTTGGAACAGGTGTCGAACAGGGGTTGGAACCGGTTTGGCCGGCTGCGGTCGACGTGCGCTCACAACCCCTCGGGTTTGCGCGAGCTTGGAACAGGTTTGCGGCTGACTCGGTTGTGTTTGTCTGTGCAGGTGCTGTGTGTTGCTGGCGGTGTGCGGAAACCCGAAAGGTGTCAAACAAGTTTGGAACCTGTTTGGCCAGCTGCGGTCGACGTGCGCTCTCACCCTGCGTGATCGCGCGAGCTTGGAACCGGTTTGCGGCTGACTTGGTTGTGTTTGTGTGTGCATATGCTGTGGGTTGCTGGCTGTGTGCGGAGACCCGAAAGGTTTCGAACAAGTTCGGAACCTGTTTGGCCAGCTGCGGTCGACGTGCGCTCTCAACCTGCGTGCTCGAGCGAGCTTGGAACAGGTTTGCGGCTCACGTGGTTGTGTTTGTGTGTGTGTGTGCAGTGTGTTGCACGCGGTGTGCGGAAACCCAATAGGCGTCGAACACGTTTGGAACCTGTTTGGCCGGCTGTGGTAGACGTGCGCTACAACCGGTCAGGTTTGAGCGAGCTTGGAACCGGTTTGCGGCTGACTCGGTCGTGGTTGTGTGTGTGTGTCTGTGCGGTGTGTTGCGGGCGGTCGGCGGAAACCCGAACGGTTTCGAAAAAGTTTGGAGCCGGTTTGGCCAGCTGCGGTCGACGTGCGCTCACACCCTGTCGGGTTCGAGCGAGCTTGGAACAGGTTTGTGGCTGACTCGGTTGTGTTTGTGTGTGTGTGTGCGGTGTGTTGCNGGCTGACTCGGTTGTGTTTGTGTGTGTGTGTGCGGTGTGTTGCGGGCGGTGTGCGGAAACCCAATACGCGTCGAACAAGTTTGGAACCGGGTTGGCCAGCTGCGGTCGACGTACGCTCACCACCGGTCGGGCTCAAGCGAGCTTGGAACAGGTTTGCGGCAGCCTCGGTTGTGTTTGTGTGTGTGGGTGCGGTGTGTTGCACGCGGTGTGCGAAAACCCGAAAGGTTTCGAACGGGTTTAGAACCGGTTTGGCCAGCTGCGGACGACGTGAGCTCACAACCGGTCGGATTCGCGCGAGCTGGGAACGGGTTTGCGGCTGCCTTGGTTGTGTTTGTGTGTGTGTGTGTGCGGTGTGTTGCACGCGGTGTGCGGAAACCCGAAAGGCGTCGATCAGGTTTGAAACCAGTTTGGCCAGCTGCGGACGACGTGCGCTCACAACCGGTCGGATTCGCGCGAGCTGGGAACAGGTTTGCGGCTGCCTCGGTTGTGTGTGTGTGTGTGTGTGCGGTGTGTTGCACGCGGTGTGCGGAAACCCAATAGGCGTCGAACAGGTTTGGAACCGGTTTGGCCAGCTGCGGTCGACGTGCGCTCACAACCGGTCGGATGGGCGCGGGCTGGGAACCGGTTTGCGGCTGACTCGGTTGTGTTTTTCTTGTGCAGGTGCTGTGTGTTGCTGGCGGTGTGCGGAAACCCAATAGGTGTCGAACAGGTTTGGCACCCGATTGGCCAGCCGCGGGCGACGTGCGCTTACAACCTGTCGGGTTCAAGCGAGCTTGGAACAGGTTTGCGGCTGCCTCGGTTGTGTTTGTGTGTGTGTGTGTGCGGTGTGTTGCTGGCGGTGTGCGGAAACCCAAAAGGTGTCGAACAGGTTTGGAACCGGTTTGGCCAGCTGCGGTCGACGTGCGCGCACAACCTGTCGGGTTCGAGCAAGCTTGAAACCGGTTTGCGGCTGCCTCGGTTGTGTTTGGGTGTGTGTGTGTGCGGTGAGTTGCTGTCGAACAGGTTTGGAACCCGTTTGGCCTGCTGCAGGCGACGTGCGCTCACAACCGGTCAGGTTCGAACGAGCTTGGAACAGGTTTGCGGCTGCCTCGGTTGTGTTTGTCTGTGCAGGTGCTGTGTGTTCCTGGCGGTGTGCGGAAGCCCGAAAGGATTTCCCCGTTGAAAAAAAACGCACCCAGTCCGGGGTACAGTTCGTCTCCACTAAAGTGAGCGATCCCCGGTTGGAGTTGCTTCACCGACGGAACGTTGGCTCTTCCTTGCGCCGCTCCTCGCATCCCAAGGAGGAAACTATCACCCAAGGCTGCGCGTGCAAAACTGTTGC
>NSDO01000340.1:101219-133507 GCA_002286825.1 Lagenidium giganteum
TTTGACCTGGTATCTTCTGGTCCAAAAAACCAGAACGGGTTTGACCTGGTATGTTCTGGTCTGGGCAAAAAACCAGAACGGGTTTGACATGGTATCTTCTGGTCTGGGCAAAAAACGTGAGCGCTGCTGGGGGAATGGGAGGAAACGACATTTTCATTGACGTTGGCTGCGGCATTGGCAATGTGGTGTTGCAAGCGGCGATCCAGTATCACGTGGCGACGAGCGTTGGAGTTGATGTGAACAAGAAGGCGATTCAGTTCCTGAAAAGCGTTGTTGCAAACAGCGGGCAGTCACTTCCAGCGCTGAARAGTGTTGTTGCAATTGTCGACGATATCCGACAACCGCTTTGGATGACAGCTGGGTATGTGCAGTCGAGCACAGTCTTGTACAGCAACAACGTTCTCTTCGATGAAGCGGCCAATTTGATACTGGAGGCGTTGATCGTGAATTCGGCTTCACTGTGGTTGCCTTGTTCAAACCAAGCTGTCAGAGACACCGCAGCACATGTAAGCGCAGATTTTGCGAGCTGTGGAAAGAGACTGAAGTTGTTGACGTTCCAGGGCACTGGACAAACAGCGTTTTGCGTGTGAGACTGTATAGTAGGCGTATTTAATTCAGCGTTGAATGCGAAAACAGTGTTGGGATTCAAGGCGCGTAACACATTTCTCCAACTCCACCTTCACTGAGCATGTGCAAACAACCCGATCGAGTCTGACTCGGTACTTTCTGGTTTCGTCGAAAACCCGAACAAGTCTGACCTGGTGCTTCCTGGTTTCGTCGAAAACCCGAACAAGTCTGACCTGGTACTTCCTGGTTTTTGCCGAAAACCCGATCGAGTCAGAGCTGGTACTTGGTGGTTATTCAACGCTTCACGGGTGCGAAGTCCATCGATTCAAGACTATGAGGTGGAGCTCTCAATCTCAGCTGACTCTTGGTATGCCTTGTTAGCCTTGAAAAGCGCAGAACCTCGTCGGATGCGCCCAGCGTTGTTGAACAATTGCTTTGAGAAATAGTCGTCGTGAAATTTCTGCCAAGTCCATTCCGTCTCCTGACACAATTGAGAAGGCATTACCGGTCCCACGCCGTATTGCTTCTTGCACAAGCACACGTTGTGGGTGATGCAGAAGTCCGTCGATTCGGTTGGATGGCGCCCTTCAAATCTACAAACGACACAGCCACGACGAGAGCGTGAACCACCGGTGACTACTTGTGAAGCCTTTCGAGCCACGCAGACGACTTTCGGCTCGGGTGATCTTGGTATTGGAGACATCGGCGCTCGTGGCATTGCGCGGGGGCCGTCGGCTACATCTTCGAACATCATCCCTGTGTCACCAATTGCATCACGCCACACTCCTGTCATCAGCTCACACACCAAATTAACCATGAAGACACGATGCTGATCCCGTTTATCCTTGTCGACACCAGTAAGCTGTCGTGTGCAGAAAGCGTTGCACCTCGCAATGTCCAAAAACGCAAGTGCCAGCTTCTTGTGTCATTTTTGAAGGAATGGCCGTCGGCAATGGAGAATCGAGATCGCAACTGACGAGATCGCAACTGATCCATTCTGTCGACACCTTGCATTGCCGCGTTGTACTGAGCAACACATACCGGCGCGTTGAACGGGGTCTTCTCTTGCTTGATGCGGCGGTAGACAGTCGTGATGTCGGAGCCATCAGCATTCGAGATCACACTCACAATGGAGCTGTCCACCCAGGAAGCAGCGATAATCTTGGATGAATGACACACACCGTGCCTGAGCGMCCCACGAGGTAAGCCATCACTCGGARCAATCTTGAACACCCGAGGAAAGTGCTTGCTGTGCTGGCGAACAGTGCCTCGACCATAGAGTCCACAATGCCGAAAGCACTCAAGTAGCTGCACTGACGTGTATAAGTTGTCAGTGTTGATGATTCGCTTGCTTCCTGCTAGGGGCAGGGTGACTTCGAGTACAATCTTGCGGATCTCCGAAGACTCTTTCAACTCTTCTTCCATCTTCTGTGCCTTCGTCAGTCTAATGACACCCGAGCGTCTTTCTGCTATCTTGAGCTGCAGTGCACACGAACGTTTACAGCAATCCACGATGTCGAGCAACACAACGCGTAGATTTTGAAGTGATACTTTCCTGTTGGCTTGCTTGAGTTGAACACGATCAAGTGGCGCCCGAACTTTGACCGACAAGCCGCACTCGCTTCGTCGACAACACAGTTTCTTCCCAGATCAACGAAGCGACTTGATCGTACTTTCAAAATGTTCAGCAGTGGGCGAATGCGCGCAAGAGGATCTCGTTTGAGGTCTTCCGGGGAGACGTTGTGCCGAAAGCAAAGATTCTGTCGGATGAACTTGAATCGCCGAATGCTCATGAACCTTTCCATGCCAGCCGAGATCCCGTCAAACAAAACATCTTCGGCTTGCTCGCCCCAGTAGTTCTCGATTTCACCTCGGTCAGCAAGAGGCATATAGAACAAAATTCCCAGGAACACCATCATCTCATCCAGTGTCACCTGCGTCATCTTGTGCTGCTCTGCGTAGGCGTTCGTGTTTTTGACAACCTGCTTCCAGAACGAGAGCGGAAGGTACGCAAAGAAACTCGAGCTTGCAGAGTGCTCAAATTGTGCACGACAAGCCTCACGAATTCGAGTGTCTGTTGAACCATCGGGATGCGTGAACAGATCATTTGGAGGCTGCAAGCCTCCACCGGGCTCAAACTCAAGTGACCCAATGCCTTCAACCTCTGCGAGCGACTGATATGACGGGCGAAACTCTTCAAACCGAACGAGATCGTGCTCTGCGACTTCGACATTGTCGTCGACTGCTGCTGCTTCCGCTTCCGCAGGATAGAAACGACACAGCGCCTCCCAAGTCTCACCGTGCATTGCGTTTCCCACCATCTTCGCGTGGTTATTCATGCCTCGAACAGCCACAGACTTGTCGATCACGTGCACATGCGCCTTGCCTTGGAACTGTGTGTTGGTCCATCTCACTTCAAATGTTGTCTGCCGCGTGGAAGCTATTCGAGCAATGACACCAACGAGATAAGTCGTGCCCACATTTCGATACACCTTGGCGTTCATCCACGGTTCCTCGGCTGGAGAGAAGGCAACGCGCTTGCCGACAATCTTCTCTGGCAAGCATCGGCTCTTCTGGAACTTCATCGTGCTCATCTGACATGCAGTTGCTGATAAACGATCTTCATGCGGAGCTTGTTCGTCGACGTCGTCTTGAGAATCCACAGCTTGTTCCACGACAGCACGTTCATCTTCGTTGTCTTTTGCCGATGCATGAGCCGGTTGCTTTGACGACTGGGCTGACCTTTTCCTCGTCTTCTTTGACTTCTTTCCTTGCCACACACGGACCGCATCGCTGCTGACATCTTCTGCTGGCACCCACGACGCTTCGTCCGACGAGTACCCAATCCACTTCACAAGGTACTCGGTCTTCTTGCTGCGCATGCGCTCGTCGACGATTGCGTCGATCTTGCTCTGCGTCGGCCCATGGTCAGCTCAGCGAGCGCGCGCCCAAACCAGCTTGCTGACGTGTCAGAGCCTGTTCGCGCGCGTGAAAACAACGGCCAACCACGGTCACAGCCATCGAAAACTTCGCACGCCATTGCTCAAAGGCGTTCACAACGGCGAAAACTTCAACGGCAGTGTCTCGCCTGCGCAATATTTTACTCTCTGACTCTCCCACGATTCGCAGAAATGCCCAGCCCTACGCCGGATAAGCCTCCACAGCTGGTACGCGAATTTATCAAAACCAGGAGACCATGTGAGCATTTGGCTCGATTTTATAACTTGACCTGCACTTTTTATACCATGTTTTGCAAAACCGAGCAAAATGCTCGGATTTGTCCGGGAAAGGGTTAATACACATCCGAATGTTTTCACACCCGAGAACATCGAAAAGATCATTCTTGATTAGATCGATATCATATCGAGCTGAATTAAAACCAAGCAGTGGACTTCTATCCAAGTATCAAGATCTCTTCGAAAATCCTTCTTCAATTCGTCTCCTCTGGTGTTCAGTTTTGAATCATTCGTTTGAATGAGATTTGTAAATTTTTGATGGTTATATTCTTTAATCGCAATGCTCCTGCCTTCGATGTCCTCGACCATATCTCCCAGAAGCAAGCGAGGATTATCGTTGTCAAAGCAACGAACTTGCCTTGAAAGACTATTACAAATCGAAACTCTATGTTGGAATGTGGCGATTTGTGAACCTGGTACTTTCACCATGTTGGATATCAGTTGTCGCAAGGACCGCTTCAAAATCATAGACAATGAAAGATCCGTATGGTGATCAATATCCTTGACACCATACTTCTGAATTTGATGATATTTTAGCTTGGTTGGTAGATTGTGGGCTTCTTCACAAAACTCAAAATCTCTGTCTCCTCACATTTATTTCTCTTGTGGTTACGTAACTTATCAGCTTCAGTGAACACCGTATTACACTTATGACATTGGTATTTTCCAAGAACGTTATCGAGTTTGGTTATATACATGGCGTGATTGTCGTGACTAAGGATGTTGGCTGTATTAGCAAAGCCTTTGCTCGATTTACGAATGCGCTGAATATTTGAATTCTCTAGGTCCATCTCGTACACATCAATATTCTAATGAAAGCATTCTTCCAACTCATCGAAGTGAATGATATCGCTTGGTTTGAAGTTGCGATTCAACCCGAGTGAATAATCAATTCCTTTGAAGTCACAGTACTTTTGAATGCGGTCTTGACTGGTGTCTGGATCTTGTGCGGACCTTTCTGTTCATTTGAATCCAAATGAAGAGCAATGCAGTAGAACATGCACTTGTTATTCGTTTGTTTTGGAAGTTACATGCCGATTCTTCTTGATTACATCTGGAATGACGGCATCGCTATCACTCAGAGCATAATTGAGATGGTAGATAAACACTTGAAAGGCAATAATCTCTTTCAATTTCGCAGAAGACGATTGGAATCGTACAGCGTCAATCTTCTCCTTGTCTTTGATCGCATTATACACAGCCGGAATATCAGATTTTGAATTAACCCTTTCGCGGACACGAAAATCCGAGCCATTTCTATATTAAGGAAAAGTATACTTTAATCAAGTCAAATTTGTAAAACCGAGCAAAATGCTCGGTTGGCCGCTCGCCGGTCAGCTATTTCTCAGAGATTTTCGGGTCCGCATGGGTGCGGAAAAGTGTTAATACGAGCAAAATGCTCGGTTGGCCGCTCGCGATATTATCGGAAGAAATCTGACGGATGCGAGTGATTTCGTCCGAAAACTTTCACGGTTTGATTTCCTGCGGGAGCGCGCGAAATCTCTCGCGCCATTCTAGCCACACAAACCATCGGTCGCGTGAACAGTGAGGAATGCAAACAGACGTGAGGCCCGTGCATCATCACGCCACAGCCGATATGCACTCCATAACCGTATATGCACGTGGATGACAGGACAGCAATGAATGAAGATGCACAGCCTTTTGCACATCGACCACCCTTGGTTTTGGAAGCATACTGCGTTGTTGCGCGCGTCATGGCATTCGTCGACCGGATTCAGTTGTCAGAATTCTTTGACACACAAGACCGGTTTTCAGCGTTTCGGTGGCTCGGTTTGTCGCTGTTCTTCTCCCATGTATGTGTTGCGTATTGAACGATATCGCGGGGGGAGGATTGAAAGCAGTGCAGATTTCCGCGGATGATCTTGCCATAGTTCATGATCAAGCAATCGAGGAATTGCAGGATGTGGAGGAAGCGCTGGAAACATCGCAGGAAATGTATGAACGCGTGAAGGCAGATCCTCAAACGTACTCGCAACTATACATGGACTCATTCAGAAGGGCGATGGTATTCTGTTGAATGTGCCTTCAGGCGCGCGAATATCGAGTGCAAGTTGTGCGACAATGGGTGCGCGAGGCAAGACTGGACATCTAAGGTATGAACGTAAGGTGTTCGATCTGGCCAAGGTAAACTGCTTTTAGTGAGGTGCGCTATCAAACGTGTCCTATCATTTCGATTTTCCGAAAATGTGCTGACACAGTCCTTCCATTTCGATCCGGCTAGCGTTGCAAGGATCGGTGCACTTGTAGATCATGGCCCAAATCTTTCAAATAGCATGCTTTAACGCTTAATCTTCCTCATCGTCTTAGGCCAATCCTACAACATCCATTTTATGTCGTTATGGAACCGATTTGGAACAGGTTTGGCCGCCTCCAGTCGACGTGCGCTCAAAACCTGTCGGGTTCGAGCGAGTTTGGAACGGGTTGGCGGCGGACGCGGTTGTGTTTGTCTGTGCAGGTGCTGTGTGTTGCTGGCGGTGTGCGGAAACCCGAAAGGGTTTGAACAGGTTTGGTACCGGTTTGGCCAGCTGCAGTCGACGTGCGCTCACAACCGGTCGGGTCCGAGCGAGTTTGGAACAAGTTTGGAGTGACTCGGTTGTGTTTGTCTGTGCAGGTGCTGTGTGTTGCTGGCGGTGCGCGGAAACCCGAAAGGTTTCATTGGAACACGTTTGGCCTCCTGCGGTCGACGTGCGCGCAAAACTTGTCGGGGTTTCGAGAGCGTTTGGAACACGTTTGGGGTGACGCGGTTGTGTTTGGCTGTGCCGATGCCGTTTGTTGCTGACGGTGTGCGGAAACCCGAAAGGTTTCCAACAGATGTGGAACAGGTTTGGTCAGCTGCAGTCGACGTGCGCTGAAACCCTGTCGGGTTCGAGCGAGTTTGGAACCGGCTTGCGGCGGACTCGGTTGTGTTTGGCTGTGCGGGTGCTGTGTGTTGCTGGCGGTGGGCGGAAACCGGAATGGTTTCGAACAGGTTTAGAACCGGTTTGGCCACCTGCAGTCGACGTGCGCTCAAAACCGGACGGGTTCGAGCGGGTTTGGAGCAGGTTTAATACTATTATTGTATACAATATCCCACTGCATCTTCTACCTGGTCCGTTTGAGCTGTTGCATCTTCTACCTGGTTCCTTTGCGTTGATCAACATTCAGTCAAATTCAATTGTGTACTTTGCGAGTACTTACTACATCCAACCTGCACCACATTTCACATCATGCATACACATTTAAACCATGACTCCGTCGACGTACCGGCCAACCACAATCTCTACAGGTGTCGAAGGCGGTCACGCGCAACGCGCATTGTGGTGGCGCACTTGTGAGTAGCGTGCATACACATCAGGTGTATCGACGTGGTTGTGTAGGCGATTGTGGTCGGTAACGACAACCACGTATTGGCCACGCCCAATTCACTTCTCGCCCACGTTGATCTGGAAATCCAAATACACATTCATACGGTCAGGTACGGTAGATACAAATCATCACGGTGACATTACCTTCGCCATGCACTCAATTTTGCGAACCTTCTGTCGTGGTCGGGCGCCGGTGGATCTCTTTCGCGGCTTGCCAGCGTTTGTGCATTTCTAGGTTCGGATATACGAGCCTAAGTGCTCTGGAAACAAAAGCTCAGAGCGCCGAGGATTGGCCTCCAATATCTTTCGGTTGCGATACGAGATGGGCGTGTTGTTGTATACGGCCATTCGCTGGTGTGTGGCATCACGATAGGCTCCTAAATGCTCTTCAAATTGTGGCCAACTTGGAAATGTGTCATGAGGCATCTGAGCAGTACGAAAGCGATCAATAATACCTTTCGAACGCAATGGGTGTCAGTCTTACCGCTGGCACGAGGACGGGCGTAGTCGATGGCGCCTGCAAACGGCTTTTATCACTGCAAGCGGAATCATTGGCATCCCTGTCACTCGCTTCACTCTCTGATGGGCTTTCATTGTCACCGTCGCGCGTTGATGCGCTTTGGTCGGAACTCTCCTCGCCTTTGTCGCTGCACCCCCGCTGTCTTTCTTGAAGCACCTGTGCAACCTGTAAGTGACTATTGTCATAGTCAACACGCCCGTGAGATTACACTCACCGATGCTCTCTGCCTGCGCGTTGCCCGTGTCCGAGCCATTATTCTCGCGCCACCATCGCAGAGGTTTTCGAAGTGTTGGTCACTTCATGTCTACCCCTACAGTCAATAGACCCTTCGCTGAGGATGCATGCGCGTGTAGTCACGCGATTCGTGCAGCCCTGGCCACGACACCAGCCAATCCATGTGGCAGTCTCTTCGGATAAGATCGCGAGCTACAACAGAGTAACGCCGCCAAGACAGTGAATCACTTTGAAGGCAGTCAAATAACTCAGCGCGACGAGCGATCTGGACGTCGATCGTGATGGGAGGGCAACAGTGAGGGTGCTTGATTGAACAAAATCGCTGATTGTGGAGACTCTGCGTGCTCCTCCCTGTGTGCTCCCCGTGGACCTCGGCTCACGGCACGATCCAGCATTCAGCCAATTCCAGTCCATCTTAATCCACCACCGATGGCGCGCCGAGAGGCCTGCAAGCAAGTGAGGGGCGAGGCGAAGCAGCGTGGCTGTTGTCCATGACATGCGCCCATCACGCCATGGTCACTGCCCGCGTTCACCGCTGTTCGCACTGTGAGTAATCTGCGTAGGCTAAAATACAGCTTCCTCGACGTCTGATTGGCCGAAAACCTGTCGCCTAGTCCGTGCTCGCGCCACCTGTGACCCGACCCCCATGGCCAGGGTCACCACAGAGTGCGCCTTGACACAAGTGGGAAGAAAAAACGCGCATTGCGCCCGCGTGGACCACGGGGGAGCATCACCAGGCGCCTGCAGCTTCACACGTCGTCCATGGGCATCCCGACCTAATCGCAGTCGCTCGCGGGGCTGTGTCAACAGCTAGCGAAAGCCCATGTGGCTGTAGCTCGCATTGTTGACCAGTGAGAAAGATGGCCAGACACATTTCAGGCAAGTCCAGCAAAGAAGCTCCATCGCCTACTTGTTCAGCAAGTCGATGGCAAAAAAAAAAGCGTTAAAGACATGAAAATCACGCGCCCTGTGCTATCTCGCTCGTGATCGAATGACGGACTGGAGAAGGCCCCGCAGTGCAGACTGTTGGAGCACAAATTGGCCTTTCCGATTCCGTGAGTTGACTTCGAGCTGGGGGTGCAGCAATTAATGATTGCCGCACCCGACAAATTGTCACTGTTGCTGTGCTTCTCTGTCCTGATAACGATCAGAAGTGTTCGATACATGCGCACACGCACCAAAGAAGACAGATGAACTTGTGTAACCCGACTTCTCCCATGGGAAAGCTAGCAATTGCTCACGGCAACAGCATTTGACAAGGCTTGTTTACTTCCGCATCACACATGACCTCCGAAAAAGCTGGGCCCGTCGCAGTTTTAGCGAAACGTCCACGCCAACTTCGTCTGGTATCGGATTTCAATCTTCCCACCTCCAACCGGTGACACAAGAGGTGAAATGGCCAGATCAATAAAGCGCCAGCGCCCACTCCGGCGACCAAAACGGAAGCCAAAATGCCTGTTAAAATGCCAGTCACAATGCCTACTAAAATTCCAGCACCAAAACCAAACCAAACCCAAGCGGCAAACGTCTAAATGATTGACACGAACTCGAAAGACGATATGGTGGTCGCAGCAGTAGGCTAATCAACAACATGGGAACACACAACAACAGCGACAGGATGTGTCAAGTAAGCAGTAGCAACAATATGACACCAAGGCATCGCAGCCGAACAAGGCACACTCACAAGAACAGAGTGCGCCAAAGATTCAGCAGCAGCAGTCGCAGCAGCAACAACAACAAGAACAGCGCCACGACCTACACACGAAGCCAAGCGCTGGCGCGCCAAGCACGTCCACCGGGTCTGTCCGCTTCAAGTCTTCGTGCTAAGCTCGTCCACAGGAAGGAGCGAGTCGGCGTCCTAGCACATATTGCCCATTTTTTCACACGTTCATATCACAGTCAATTGCTACTCTTTCATATCTTTCGCTACTAGACCCGAAGACGGTATGTCTCTACGGACATCCGGACATACTTCGAGGTGGCACAACCATAGGATTAAAATAGGCAAATTACGTTACCAATACGTCGAACGTAATAGACATCATCATCATCGTCTTTCGCTGCTAGACTTAATCATGCGACTCTGCGCGACCGAAGCGCGTGACACCGACAGCGCTGTTGTGCAGTTGGCGCTGAGCATTAACGATCTTTCCTCAACACTAGTAGTTGCTCGTGAAATGGTTGATTGCAATCCTGTAACGTGACACATCGACACACCAGGGATCAGGTTTCAGAGATGAGGATTCAGACGATTGTGATTGGTGCAAATTGAGTTGCCGTTTCCTCCAACGCCGTCACGCCAATGCATCCACGTTGGCACATGAGAGCAACACGAAGAGCTTGCGCAGATGCTGACGACTGGCGACGAAGTCTGCGGCAAAGCAAGGCCTCATCACCAACCTGGTAGAACAGAGACATCCGCGGCGGTGGCATTGCTGGCAACGCTGAAAAAAAAGAGAAGACCAGCGAGCACGATTTGGTGGGGATGGTGCCGAGAGAACAGGCCTCCGCAAATCTCGGAGAGAGCGGCGCTGAACCACGATGCCGTTCGATGCTGCAAACAGTACACATGATTTGACGAACTCGAATCCAAGCAGATAAAATCGATCACCGGATCACCAGCGCAGGTGACTGTGGATCTCTAACTGTAGAACATGCCTTGTGCGCGTGGAAGGGTTCTTCGTGCCATCGATTCTCAAGAGCTCGTCAAGGAACATGCAGCCTCGCACGCAACGGCAGACATGTACGCGACGTTGACGACCGCATTCCAGTTGTACCGAGAATTGCTGTCCCCCGGGAGAGTGCCCAATTTTCCATACGTTCATATCACAGTCAATTTATTGCAGTAGCGCAGATGTTGTAGATGTTGTTGTCGCTGTTGTAGTTGGCTGGCAGTGATTGATTCCGTTTGAGCCTATGGTCGTCGCTAGTCCAATCCTCCACCTGTTGTTTTACTGCTACTAGAATATTCGATGCGTTCTCGATCTTTCGCCACGCATTCACAGCTGCCGTCGACATGTGAATGCTCATAGATGTGCGTGCACGATACATTGCATGCGCAGTGACGTCAGCGTCTTCATGCCCGAGTTGACACAGGCAAGAGACACGATTGACTGCAACACTCCCCCTCAACTCGTTGTCTTGATTCCGCTTGCGCTGATGAGGCGCGGGAAACGCTTTCCTTCGAGCGGCTTGGTCAGGTAGTTGGCGCGCTGGGAAGCCGACTGGACATACTGAAGCTTGATGTCATCGTTCAGCAGATGACTGGCTCTGGAATTTTGACTCTGGAATTCTCCGGCTCCAGCACAAGCGTCCAAGAGAAGAGCCAACCAGCCCCAGCGCACCGATGGCGGAGACGCCACATGAAGGCGCCCCACCGCCATCAATACCGCTGGACCCTGTGGACATGATCCCCCAACAAGAAGGCCGCGAGCAAATACGCGAGCAGCCTCCACCTTCTCCATCCTCGTCACCGACGGAGATGCGTTGTGAGGAGGTGACCAGTGCGCTGCCAGCGCCAGCAGGACAGTTGACCGAGCGCCAAGCCAACTCGAATTTGGCCGCGCAAGTCATCTATCCGTGAAAGGATGTGGCGCGCACAACGCGACTACGAGGGCAAGCACGAATCATCATCGGACAGGTTGTGAAAGTGCTGGAATGCCAAAACCGAGAGCTGGCAACAGCCGCAACGAAAGTTTATCCGATCTATCCGGCCGGAGGATTGCGGCCAATGACAGCTCATGAAGAGAATTGCCTCGACGAATACTTGGATGGCAAGCTGGAACTTAGGCTGCCACTATGGCAACTCACAGCCCGGCAGCGTTCAACGATATTCTCGACTATCACGTTGAATATCTCGACGGCAAGCTATTCGCGCTGTTGCCGCCAGGGATCAAGCTGAACCCTTCCATTCAGATGTTTAGCTTTATAGCCAAACAGCTCGAAGCTTGCTGGGACAGCATCTGCGATCAAACGAGAGTGACCAACCTACTTGAAGACCTCAAGACGGTGAAATACACCAGCAACAGCGCCTACTCACACTTTCGCTTCAAGCGGCTGAGCTATACGCAGCGCTAGAGGCAGCGACGGACCAGCAAGTTCTCCGCTTGAGGAACACAGCGATGAGTGGAGCACTCTTCCAGCGCCACCAATGGACAGTGGTGTTAAAAGTCCAGAAATGCCCGCCACCGCCTGTGCGTGTGCTCCAAATACAGGGCCCTGACTGGGCGGCGACGGTCCACCATCACAAGCGGTTCAAGCTCGCTCCACGCGCAATATGCCACAGCCACAAGCATGTCGCGTCCAAATGCGAGCAGCAGAAGCCTGAACCCCTCCCGGCAGCACGCACTGTCCGTGTGCGGAGGCTCGGTGCACCTGCCGTTGAGGATAAGGGGATGTCGCTGAGCCGAATCCGTACACGAGGTCTCTCTAATGACCATGGCGGGTGGAAAGACACACATATTGATCCAGCAGCCAACGCCACCGTGACAGCGCCAGCACCAATCAAGAGCAAGACCCAGACAACAACGCAACGCATCCTCTTCATCGACTGCCGATGAATGCTGAGGACTGGATGCACGTTGAACGCCGGACGCGCAAGACAAGAAAGGCCGACGCGCCCGAGATCTCCGAACACCACGCGAGCTGCAGGCAAGCAATCCAAGGCTGCCTTGGAGCCAAAACCATGCACCGAGAAACCATGACATGCCACGGGGTCGTCGAAATCGCGAGCTGAGCAACGCGCCGCAATGGTCCACAGCCTGAAGGCTCGAGGAGCCGCGGCAAGCTTGCATCTGCTTCGCCTCGCGGTGCAAGTCGACCTGGACGACGAGGCCGAAGCGATGCACGACCGGCACGGTGATGAAGAGCAACCGCTGGCTGTTGAAACCGCCCCCCAAACCAACAGGATCCGGCACCAACGCATGACGCGATCCACCACAAAGATGTGCATATGGAGCTCGCTCTTGTCGGGATGGGTAAACGGCGCCGACCTGATTGAGGATGCGATAGACCACGAACAAGTCGACGAACGCAGACGTAATGAAGCAGCAGGGGCTCAGGCGCCCACTATGATAGAAGGCCGTTTGGCGTCCCTCTTCGTGATGATTGGAAGCGAAGCCGCAACGATCCGCCAGAGCCCCAACACTACCGGGAAGCTGGTAGCGATAGATCTGCGCAAGCCCTTGTTGTGGTAGCGCCTACGCCAACCCCACACCACCATGAGCATCTACGTCAAGCCAGTATGCTCACGTATGTTCAGCAAGCTCTCGCTCCTGTTGACCTCGAAAGCGTGGATGRGTTGCCATCWGCAGACCACGCASCAGCTCAACCAAGAGAGGCAGCYGAGACCTCCAATCAAGAGGACATGGCCGCGGATATCTTCATCACGTCATTGATTTGAGCGCTGCAGGACGCATTTCATCTCTGTCCGCTCTTTATCCCAAATACGGGCAACAGCTTGTGGTTTGCCGTCCACGGGTTGCTCGCACCAGTGTGCAATACATCAAAGATGACAGCGGGAAACGGCACGAAAGGAGGCACTGTATTACAAGCGAGAGGCCATACACCACCTGGCAAACACGTTGCCAAAATGGAGCAACCACAAGTGCCGAGTTATCGGCAAGGTACCTGGTTGCCCGGACGGCAGATGCTCAAGACGAATTAATCAGGAACGTGCCGACGGAGCTGTGCAAGCGTGCACAAGCATCGGTGGTAGCCACAGTTGCGGCTGATAAGTGTCCAGACAAGCTGGAAATACAAGCGCTAATTCTTTTCCTGCGCCAACCGACCTCGTTCCAGTCGGACCCAGATCCGACGGCTCCGTCTGGAAAACTGTGGTACCCGGAAACGATCGACAGTGACCGTGAGCCAGCACTCGAAGTTGTGAGAACAGTGGAGCTGACTCTACTGAGTTGATCAGGTTCTACGAGCACTGCGAAGCCAAGCACACGTTCCCTTTGGTGATGATTGTACGCATTGTATGACGATGCGCCAGTGCTTGATGTTGGTACTACAACACCATGGGTATCCAATTGTCTGTGAGCAAATCCCGCAAACCCACGGACACAGACTTCGTAGCCTCGGCGACGGTGGTGAACGACCCTAGTCACGGACACGCATCAGACGTTCATCACAATGATGGCGCAAAGCCAATGCAAATCAACCACCACGGCCACAAATCGCCGTGGTGGGACACCGTTCAAGGATGTTGGGGCGAGGTGATGCGAAGTCACGCTTCGTGGGAGGCGTGTTGGAGATTGGATGTTCTCCGGGGTTTATTCTTGATGAGCAAGCCGACCGCAAGTCGCAGATCCGCACTTGCACTGATGAGATGCAGCTGCAAGCACGACACGCAGACACACTTGCAGACGCACTACACACTCACGCACTTCAGGCTTGGCCGCGCGCCGTTCGCAGCCCAGCCAAGGCAAACTTCACAGCAGACAAGGGCAAAGGCAACGCCGCTTAAGAAGAAAAGATCTGTACTGACTATTAACCATTGCTATCGGGTAGGGTGTCCCTTGGGCTCTCCAACGCCACCGGTCGCACCATCGTGCTGTGCCTGTGGGCCGAGATCTTTGCCGAAAGATCGCCTCTGCATTCTAACCTTCCTCGCACATATCTCAGCCCTTGCGACAATATCCTCGAACCTAGCGGGTGGCCATGGGTTCGAGGCCACAAAAAGAACAAGATATACCCCTATCCCTACCGATATAGTGTGACGAAGCGGGTCTTAAAATCGCGCTTCTTCGCGTCCCAAGGTTCGCGGCTGCCTGAGGGGGGTGCCTCGTTTTGCTTGCTTCTTCTCTTGACTTCACACTGTGTACCCAGACCGCGAAAGGAGTTCGGTCTTCACAATCCACGCGTGAATCTTGCTGCGGACGCACTTGCCGCTGTTGCTGCTTGGTGAACGCGTTCGATGGACTTGTCTTCAGCGATGCGTTCTGTTGGGGTCTTCTACCGCGGATACTTCGACGAGGCAGAAGCAGGTTAGTTGTAGGAGATCTGTTAACTCCCTTGGTAATACGCGTTCTCGTTCTTCGTGTACTTTAACGTGTCCTCAGCTTAGGCACGGTGGTTAGTGAGAGTCTTCCGCTTCCTGCGCTCACCTGCTTTGCCTGGCCTTCAGGACACTTGGGGGAGGCGAGGGACTTGAGTGATTGTTCTGTTTATTCTGGACCTCTAGCCTCTGATACTTGTTATCCTGTCCTACCTGACCTTTCCCATATGGGAGGTATCGGTGAAATAGATATACCGGGATAGCACCGGAATATCTACCAACCGCCCGGAATATAGTACTTATTTATCTGCTCCCATCGTCGAGGATTCGCGGAAAGTTCCAACGCCACCTCGCCACAACCGCCCCTGCCCTGGGTGTACTTCCGCCTGTAGGGAGGTCTCGCAGGACACCTCGACCGTCAAAGCCGCCGGTCCCGCGCGTTCGTCCCTCGCGCACTTTTCCATCCTCCGTCGACACGCGTATCCTGAGTCCAGTCCTCATCCCGACAGCACGCAACCGTGGCCAACGTCGAAGCTCTCGCGCCTCCGGTGGTTCTCGGGCAAGCTCCGGCGCTGACCGAACGCCTCGTGAACGCGATACCAGTGCCTCCGAGGCATCCCGCGACACTGCGCTCACCAGTGCCCCCGCCCGCGAAGACGACAACGACGAAACCAAGCGCGCGGCGGACCATGAAGAGACCGAGCACGCAGTGTGACAAGGCACGTCACACAGCACAAGCGCGCAATAGGAAGCGTTGACTTCCACGCAACCACGGACGGTTGCGCTGTGCCTTAGAGAAAAGTGGTCGCTCCAGCCCTCCGCAGTGAGGGCAAGAAGTTTGCAAAGGATTGCAAATGTAGAAGTGATGTATTACTCCCTCAGAGGAGAGCCCAAAGGGCGCAGGAGTTTCCTAACTGCTCTAGCGACCCTTAAAATATACAGACCCGATTGGTCATTAATATGCATCTCAGCTCTGATTGGCTGATAACATCAAGGCGGCCCTTCGGGACGCCGTATTGCAAACGACACATCTTTAATTGCCAACAATGCAATTCTTGACATCTTGTGTGTTCAACCACAAATGTCAACAACCCAATTGTGGTGTTCGACAACAAATGTAAAGAACACCTTTGATCACATGTGTGATCAACTCAAATGTGTAACATTCGTTACACCCTCCCCCACTTAGCGTGCGAACACACCATTATGTGTGAGCCCAAATGTGTGAGCCCAAATAGAAGTGACCACATACTTCAGGGGTCACGCGACGGGGATCTTAAGCCACCAACTGTGGCAGTCGTGCGAACGCGGTCGGCAAGGTCGCGTGTGGCGTCTGTTTTTTTGTTTGACCGCGTGTTGACGGCGGTGGGGCTGCTTCCGACGGCGACGAGTCTGGTGCTGGTGCTCCTTGAGATTTCCATGCTGGTGAGCCAACGGATTGAAACAGCGCTCAATACGAAGCAAGACAAAGCGATCGACGATATCTACAATGCGATGGTGGCAATGAATCAACTCGACAACGAAGCGCCCTTGATTGGGTACGCACCGCTCAACGAGGACCACGTGCTGCACTATCGCGTTAACTTGGGGCCAAAGCCGCAACAAGAGCGAGCCAAGTTTCCAGATTACATTGATGCGCAGTCAGCCATGGGAGGCATCGCCTTCGGACCGGATTGGTGGGATATGGCGCAATCGCTCGTGGATTTGCAAGGTTCAATCCTGTACAATGGGGTCAGCACAGACCAAGCATTACTCACGTCAAACTTCAGTGATCTTGTACAAGCGTGGGGGCTGGATCAAGATCATGCGGTTCTCAACAGCAGTTGATGCACTCCTTCCTCACTCATCTGCTACCAACGTCACCCAATATGCCTCATTGCTGTATAAACAGTACGCGACGGATCCACAACGGCTCACATCTTTCAACTTACGCATAGCAAACGATCAATGGATCAGCAATACGGCTGCTTCCGACCTAGCTACCACGTCGACATGCGTGCTGCGTGAGAAGCCAATGTTCCAGCTTTTTGGTGGGTATCGGTGCCCTACCACGTACTACCCGAGTGTTGCGTACAAGTTGGGATTCGTAAATGCAAGCGTTGGGGACTGGGTGGGCGAATGTGATGCTCCGCGTGTCCAACAAAACAACGACAATATTATCCATTGGTACTCGGGTATGGCTGGGCGACATTCGACCGCCTTCCATGATCTCTCAGTCCATATTGCAGGACCACGCAAGGTGGTGTTCACCCAGAAGAACCTTCTCCGTCTTGCGCAGTGGCCCAATAACGCCTCGCTACCAATCCTAGATGTCGTTGCAATCCCATACAACGGAAGCTACACCCCGCTACCAGGCACACTCTTTGTAGTCGAGTCCGTTACATTGGCCTACCAAGTCCGTACGCTCCAAGTTTCGCTCGCACTTTTCTGTGTCCTCTTCACGCGCTGTTCACTGGTCGGCCTTCGAACGGCAACACACTTCATCCTTGAGACACCGCTCAGTATCATGGTGTGCGCCAGCCTAGCTATTCTCACGTACCCATCCGGCACCGAGCTTTCCGKGWTCATMTGCACRATGGATGCCAGCAGGAGTGTCCTCAAGGTACTTGTGATATTGGCGTTGGTGATACGACCGTATACAATTCCTGCGATGCTGCTGTCCAAAGCTTTCTTGAGTATGGGGTTTGGTTTGAACGAACTCGCGTATTGTGTCACAGTGCGAGAGGCCATGTTCATGGTTACAGCGACGTCCTCATTTTCGACGTTTAAATGTCAAGCTGCGTTCGGGCTATGATGAATATTTGTGCGCCAAGTTCTTCGCTTTTGGTGTCTGTGTGCTGCCGCAGAAGATAACAAATGGTCGGTTGTGTCGAGTGCTCGACTTGTCGCTGTTCTGGCTTGAGTGCGTGTTCAACTTCAATCCGGTGGTGCGTTGCGTCCCGGGTATCTTATTAACGTATCGCTCGTTGGTGTATTCGACTGCCCGCGATCGAGGCGGAAGGCGAGCACAAAAATCGGCGGGATTTGGTTATCTTAATGTGACGTCCTGGGTTGGCGCCAAATATCGCACCTTAGTGGTAACAAGTCCAGTGAGCGGACATGCAAGGACATACTCGAAGTACTCCAAAGTAACCTGGAGTCGATCATGGCACGGAAACAAACATGAAGAAGGCATTTGGTTCGTTTCGACTGGAGATCAGGACGTCAGCACGTCTGTGAGGATGTTCGAATATGTTTCCTATGCTCCTAGTTTGAACAACCGAATAGGTGGCTACGAAGTTAAAAACGTCCTGCCACTTTACCACAACTATCTTAACCACCCCCACGCTATATACACGATCTCCAGTAGTCATCAGCCACAGCCTTATTGTGTCAAGAAGCATTTGCCCAACACACTTCAGAACTACACTAACTTACTGGCTGATATAGCTGTCGACAAAATTCGCAACGACCTTCAAGCCTCCATCGAGAAGACCGTCCGTGTGCGGCAAGCCTTCGTCAAGAAACGCACGAAGCACACGTCGTCGCATCGGGTCAAGCGCATCCTCAAGGCTGTTGACGCCATCCCGTTCCACTGCGACGTCCTGCGCAAGATTGTCACCGACGGAGGGCGCACGATCCTAAAGTCCAAAGAGGTTGAAGCACAGAGACTCAAGCAAGAAGCAGCAGAGAAGAAGCGCAAGACCATAAGCGAAGACTGCTATTGTTTTCATTAAGTTGATAAGACTTTAGCTTCTTTCCTGTTTGTTACCATGTCTGAGTTGGAAAAACTTAAGTTCCCTGCCCTTGATGTATGTATTACATCGTATGGACGTTCGAAGCAACGAATTATCTTTGTGCAGACGGACTCGCAAGTACCATCGAACCTTCGTTCGTGTTACCCACCGGGTCGTCTGCCAATGATGAGAACAAACGGAAGAATGCTGCACGCGCGGTCTGCCGGATGCTTCGTCACTTGCACTAAGACTTGAAGTTCAATTATCTCAACACGCACAACCCCGTGGAGATATGGCGAAGTCTGAAGCTGCGGTTTGACACGGAGCGCAAGCAATCTGCATTACCACTTCTCAACGATGAGTGAAACAAGCTGTGCTTCTACAACTTCAAGTCCGTGACCGAGTACGCTACCAAGCTGTACAGTTTTGCAAGCGAACTGTCGTGGTGTGATCGCCATCTGACAGAGCAAGACAAGATCGAGAAGACCTTGACAACGTTCCATCCGGCAGACCGTATCCTGTCGATGCAGTATCGACGGATGAATCACCCTACCTTCGACAAGCATATCGCGGCATTACTGCTCGACCAGAAACATGGTTTGCTGCTCCAGCGCAACCATGACGAACGTTTTATCCCGGCCTGTCGTGAGTGCATTTGGTTGCGACGATTCATCAAGCGCGTTCGCCGCGGACTCGGCATCACTCCCAAGCTCGGCCCGATCACCATCTTCCAAGACAACAGCGCGTGCGTAGCCCAAGTCCAACACGGCTACATCAAGACCGATCGGACGAAGCATATTGACCCGAAGTTCTTCTTCATGCACGAGCACAACGGAAGGCAGCTCGAAGTCAAGCGCATTGAATCGGACAAGAACCTTGCAGACCTGTTCACAAAGACACTTGGAAGCACCAAGCACTGGAGCCTCATGCAAGGCCTTGGCATGATCCAGCAAGAGTAGAGTCGTTGGTAGTGCTGGTTTTTACCCTCACCGAGATACGTACGCATGTGTGTAGTCTACAGGGAGTTTTTCCCAGCAAGTAGTCAGAGTTGGTAGGATAGAGATAGATCGCTGAGGGGCAGTGAAACAGTCCGTGACATGCATTCCAACAGTCATCACCATGAGTGGCGATGGTACCAGTATCTTACCGGTAACCAGTGACGTCATCACGGATGATGACGGACGATGATGTGTGATGTGGGATGTGTGTGATCATGGATGATGAGTGATGAGGTGTGACGTGTGACACCCAGGTCGAATCTT
The DNA here is from genome assembly GCA_002286825.1 of Lagenidium giganteum. Classification (NCBI taxonomy): domain Eukaryota; phylum Oomycota; class Peronosporomycetes; order Pythiales; family Pythiaceae; genus Lagenidium; species Lagenidium giganteum. The sequence continues at coordinate 121,120 of NSDO01000340.1, forward strand.
CCGACCTGGGCTGGGTTACCATTATTGGCCAATCAGAGGATGCCATGATGGATGACTGCGCACACTCATCAGGTGTCGCATGGTGGCGAACCCCATGCGCACTCACACGCCAACCCTGTGGGTCACAGACCGGTGGCTCACGGACGTTGGACACCGATGTTTTCTCCCTCCGCTAACTCGAGGTCTCCCTAAAATAGTTCTGGTCCTGCTGCACTTCGCCGGCCTTCTGTGCATCTTCATCGTCGCTTTCGTCGTCCGAGCTACCAGAACCGCTCTCATCATCGGCATCCGAGTCAGAATCGGACGCATCCGAGTCAGAATCTGACCCCCTAAAAATTCTCAATTCATTCGGTCATTTGCCATCAAGTACACAAGTGGCCCTCCTTCACACACAGCATAAAGGCGCCGATAAGGAGGTTGAATGGGGCGCACAGCAACAAGCTTACTGCTTGCAGCCACCCGTGATCTCGAGGCATTTAGTGCTCTCGAAAATACTGAAGATCCGACCACGACAGCGCGAACATCAAACAACATAAGGTGATGATGCCCATGATCTGCTCGTACCGTCCGTCTTCTTGAGCTCTTGGGTCTCGGCCTTCTGGCGTGGCAGCAGAGCCAGGAACGCGAAGCCGGTGACCTTGGCGATGTAAGTGATAAAGATCGTGATGGTCACGTCGCGACGAGTCTAGTTATTGTCTCTTTGAATATCGCCGTTCCAAACCGAAAACGACGCGTTGAGACGGCACCTTTATTACCTTCTCCCGCCTGTTCCACGACCACATACGTTGATATGATAAACGCTACGCCGATATTGGAACGGCCTCAACGATCAGGACACCGAGCCAGAACCATGGACCGCGAACAACGTCCCACGTGGTGAGCATGGTGACGACGATATCCATGGCAATGACGATGATGCTGGTGATTAGCGGCATCTTGCGCCAATCCCACTGAAGACCGTACTTGCCAGTCGCAGCAAGCGAGATGGTTGTGACCAACGAGCCGATGACACCGCTGATGGACACGCTGAACGCGGTCGCGTGCACCCAGAACACAGTCATGGGTTCATATGCCACATACGAGATGATTCCAAATACAGCCCAGAGGAAGCTAAACGCGATGACTTGGTACACAGCACGCGACTGGATCAAGCCGCAAAGCGTGCCAACTTGCTGCTACAACTTGCTGAGTTTTGTCCGGACGCGTTCGTGCGGCACTACCTGAATGTGTGTCTGAACCACTTGATGAAGCGCGTGGCGAACTACTCGGAATGCGGCATCGCGTTCTTGTCGCTCGGTCCTTTGGCCCTGGCCATTGGCGACCACATCATCCCACGGTTGCCACCGATCGTCAAGCTAGTAAAAGAAAGTCTGGCAACTGAAAGAAAGTCTGGCAACGCACACGCGCAAGAAGCGATCCAAGAACAAGCTATGAGCTGCTGGAGAACATGATGCAAGGAGGACTCACCGGCACCTCAGGGCGAGAAGGTGGACGAGATTGAGATTATTTTGCTATCGCTCAAGACGCTCAGCTGCGTCGACTTCAGCGGCAATTTCTGCTTGCTGCCATTCGTGCGCGACTGTGTGGCGCTGTACCTGAAGACGTGAACATCTGCAAACAAGCGGTGATCACGTGCAGTAAGCTCTTGCGGCCAGCAACGCACCACATCAGCTTCAACAGCACCTCGATGATGATGGTCGGTGGCTCGGACGCCTCTAGTATGGTGCGGTCGTCCCCGCAGCTCCATGGCTGCTGGAGCCACGTCACGAAGCGTGGACCAAGTGGGCGTGTGATCGACGAAGTGTTGACACAGCTGCTTCAAGTTGGCATTTCTGACCCCGACATGTACGTTCCCAAGAGCGTGGTCGAATCGCTGGATGAGCGCTTTGACGAGCTGATGAGCCAAGAAAATCATATAAAGATGGTCTTCACCTTCCTCAACGACGAGAACGCGGAAATCCGCGAGAAATCGATGCAGCTCCTGTAACGCCTGGCGCCGCGCAACCCAGCGTTTGTGATGCTGTCGCTTCGACGCGTGCTGATCCAGTTGCTGACCGAGTTGGAGCACACGTCAGACATCCGCATGAAGGAAGAGAGCACGCGTCTGCTTGGCTACCTCATTGACCCGTACATTGTGCGAGTACTGCAAGTGTGTCTGCCGAAGCTGGTGCAAGGCAACGCGACGTTGGCTGGCGCTTTCCTGGTTACGATTGGTGAGTTGGCGCTGGTCTCACAGAACCAGATCGCAGCCTACTAGCGTTACTTGTCCCCGAAGATCATCAACACCCTGCAAGACCATTCGTCAATTGACAAGCGACAATTAGCCGTGCAGACCCTTGGTCAGCTTTCTGGTAGCACCGGCTGCGTCGTTCGGTCGTACTTGGGATTTCCGAAGCTTCTCCAGATTTTGCTCCGTCTTGTGCAGCACACAGCGGCAACGCCATGGCCTCTGCGTCGCGAAGCAATGAAGACCATCGGCATTCTCGGAGCGTTGGATCCATACAAAGACAAACTGTGCATTCCTCGCGCAAACGCTGCAGGAGGCGAATGAAGCTGCTTTGGTCAGCAAGGCAAACGGTGAGGCAGACAAAGAAGATACCGGAAGCACAGCAAAGAGCGACGCGAATGGCGCACAAAATGATCGATCATCTTCTAGCCATGGCGCAGAAGGCAGTCGCCGAGCATTCAGTGGCGATACATCGATGAAGTATCCGCAACTGGATCTCGACTTGAAGGCCTTGGGAGTTAGCATTGACTTCTCGAGCTTCAACATGAAGAACACGGGTGAGGGTTTGGACGAGAAGCAGCAGATTAAAGTGCAGCTGTTCACGGCCGCGCCGATCGGAACGAGGCGCTTAGATCTCTCGAAGGCAGCCGCTCGAACCAACGCTGGAAGTGGCGTGGGTGGCGAAGGCTCTTCCTCCAGCATGGCGTCGCTTGCAAAGTAACGCCGGACTAGTGGTGTCACTCAGGACTACGAAGAGTTTGATCTGGAAACCGAACTGGTGGACAGCGAGATGGAGCTTGATCCATCCGAGCTGTCGCCATCATCAGAATCATACTTCCCAACCGTGGCCATCCACGCTATCCTTCGAATTCTCATGGAGCCGTCCCTGAGCATGCACCACCTCGGCGTGAGCCAAGCCATCATGTTCATTTTCAAGCGTTTGTCGATCCAGTGTGTTCCGTTTCCCAAGTACATCTTGGGCAGTGGTGACGTTCGTCTTTCGCTGGACGCGCTGTGGGATGGTCAGGCTCGTTGTTGGCGCGTCTGATTCACCCCGGAGACGGATACCGCTGGTTGGTCGTATTTCTCCTTGCTTGTTGCTTGTTGTTGAGGTCTATTACGTACGCCCCGGAAGGTAACGTTTACATAGCCATGTCTACTAGTCTACCTACTTATCTGTCGGGGAGATCAGAAACCAGGAACCGCCGAATGTCGGTTCGACGCCACCTCGGCGGTGGCTCTGCCGTCTCGGAGGACGCGTTGTCAGGCCTTGGTGAGGTCGGGCGTGGGACCAGGCGCTGCAGCGGGGCGGGTGGGAGAGTGCTCTGATGCACGTCTCGTTCACGCGCTGCGGCTTGTGGGTCGTTGGCAGGAGGGATCGCCTGGAGGATGCGCGCTAGTAGCCGAACATGGGTGTGGGACAGAAAGAGTTGGTCCCGCCGATTGCGCAGTTCGCCGAGCAGATACGCTTGGTCAGCAGTCGCTGTTCGAGCCGTGGTGGTCGTGTCGCCCCAGTGTCGCCGCCAGATGTGGACAATCGTGGTCATGACATCCGCTTGCCACAAATCGAGAAGGTATCGGTTGGCGATGCTGGGAATCTCGAGGGTCGGGGCAGTGATGGCGTGGGCAAGTCAACGGCTTGGAGATGCAGGTGTGTCATACTCAGCCGCAGAGCGAATATGGCATGGCACCAGTCGGCCTCAGGGATGGACCCAATAAGCGGTTGCCACGTACGCCGCAGCACAGCCCAAGCCGTTTGCGCCTTGAGACAGGRCCACGCTTGGTGGTATGGGTCGGTCAGRGCTTCATGACACGAGCAGTGAATCGAGTTTGAGTCCGCGTTYMACCGTGGCCAGCATTCKGCCTTCAACCTGTGCCACGTTTGGAGTTCTGATGCCGTCAKCTCATGGAGCCCGTGTAGCTGGGACCATKAGAGCTCCGCTAGGGCCGCTTGGACCATTGGCGCCGTCGTGGCTCGTGGTGGGGTGGGAGGGGGTGGTGGACAGGCACTAGCTGTCTTCGCTMGTTTGTATGTGACGTGGCMAGGATAGTGTCCGCTGTAGATCTGGAGCGTCGGGGAGAGCRCTGKATGGACACAAATCGCGCCAGGATCTTGGAACCATGTCACACTGAGTCGTCGGAGCTGCTGCACATGCCTCACCGAGCATGTCTCGACCGCTCCGGAGCTGTGAGTTATACGCTGAATGCCCACACCTCCCTCCACCGCGACCAGTTCCACCAGGGTGTCCCCGTCCAGTGTTTCAAGTMGTTGGGTAGCTAGCAGCGGTGTCGTAACCACTTGTGGGTACGTGGCGCAGATACTGTCCACCAGGAGCTGGAATTGCTTGGCTACGCGATCGCTTGAGAAAGGATAAGCGTGTTGGCAAGGCAGCCAGCGTACCTGCCCGGGAGCCWCCCATTCCACGGTGACCACATCCTTGAACCGCGACCCCGGCCTGAGTACCAGGCTGAGTTCACTGGTGTTGAGCGGGCACCCATCGGGCCCCAGGAGGGTGCCGGGCCGCGCCAGGTCGAGTTCCGCGAACGCCGGCCCGATCAATTGACCGTGATGTGCGTAATCCGCCCAGGTCGTATTTCTCCTGTCCATCGGCAAGGATGATTGATATCTCTCAGTGATGTTTTGTCGCAAGATGATGACGGCATGCAGATAAACGAACCTGTGGAATCGACGACGGCTGCGTCACTGGGAGTGGGGTCTGCTGCCTTGCTTGGTGCATCGAGCGCTGCCACGGGTTATTCAGTCAGTGACGAATTCGTTTGTGATCGGCGGTCGAATAAGATTACGTTATGGCTACGAGATACGGACCATCATTGACGACACGAGGAGCAACCAACATATTGCTTTGCCAACGTGGGCTGTGGTGGGCTTGCAGCATTGATGCCATCGTCGTGCTGATCCTCGTCAAATTCTGGTTCGTCCTGGGCGGACTATGTCCATTCGAGTGCGACCGAGACATCAATCTCCGAGTTTGCTGTGTACGCTACCGTTTGCCATTCGGCATCGTCGTGGGCATCGTCCGATCGCAAAGCCACTTCAGCCATGGACCACATGGCTCGGAGCTTGCTCCTGATTCCGCTGAATGCCGACCGGATCTCTGTTGTGGAGCCTTCCTGGTCGCACTGTGTCATGTCTGCCACCACAGGGGGGGCGTATGTGGTGTTGCGGTTGTCGAGATTTTGCTGAGTGATCCGATCCGGCCGCGCGATCGTGGGGCGTTCGCACTTTGCGAACGTCCAGCATGAGTCAGCGAGGGATATTGCAGATAATATCTGCAGATAATATCTGCAATATCCCTCGCTGACTCATGGCCATCTGCGAATATTTCAGCCATATTATGGCCACAACGGATACTTTTAGGGTATATTACTATTGTGGCGAAGTGGCGTTGGAACTCCGCGAATCCTCGACGATGGTAGCAGATAAATAAGTACTATATTCCGGGCGGTTGGTAGATATTCCGGTGCTATCCCGGTATATCTATTTCACCGATACCTCTCATGTGGGATAGGTCAGGTAGGACAGGATAACAAGTATCAGAGGCTAGAGGTCCAGAGTAAACAGAATAATCACTCAAGTCCCTCGCCTCCCCCAAGTGTCCTGAGCCCACTGCAGAAGGCCAGGCAAAGCAGGTGAGCGCAGGAAGCGGAAGACTCTCACTAACCCCCGTGCCTAAGCTGAGGGCACGTTAAAGTACACGAAGAACGAGAACGCGTATTACCAAGGGAGTTAACAGATCTCCTACAACTAACCTGCTTCTGCCTCGTCGAAGTATCCGCGGTAGAAGACCCCAACAGAACGCATCGCTAAAGACAAGTCCATCGAACGCGTTCACCAAGCAGCAACAGCAGCGAGTGCTTCCGCAGCAAGACCCACGCGTGGATTGCGAAGACCGAACTCCTTTCGCGGTCTGGGTAGACAGTGTGAAGTCAAGAAAAGAAGCAAGCAAAACGAGGCACCCCCCTCAGGCAGCCGCGAACCTTGTGACGCGATGAAGCGCGATTTTAAGACCCGCTTCGTCACAACTGGTGCGTATGCCCGGATCTTCCAGCCAAGACATGGGTGAGAAGTTGGAAGAGAAGCCCTCTGCTGTTGCCGTCGTGACACCGGATTCGAGCTCCGCCGGTGTCCTACAAGAAGACGAAGGAGCTATGGCGTCGATGCCCCTCGGACGCCCGCCACTCGCGAAGTCACGCGTCCACGAAACCGAACAAAGTTTTGGGTCGTCCCCACCTCGCGTTGCTTCGCTGACGTTTCACGTCCGCACAGAGTTCGGTTGGCGCGTATTGCCAGTCGACAATCGCGACGTTCTTCGAAGCGTCCGACATCATGAACGCGATGGGTTTCGCGGTGCCGTCGCGACCGCTTGACGACGTCACGCCACGGCTCGAGCTGACGGATCCACTGGACCTGGCCAGCGAAATCGCGCGGATGCTCCTGACGGCCGGCTTCTCGGCTGGCACAGCCGATTACGCGAAGTTGGCCAACAAACCGCGAAAGGAAATGGCCCGTGCTGGGGCGACAAACTGCTGGATAGCTGGGCGACAGCGCGCGGAGACCAGAATGTCTTCGAGAAGCCGAAGCCGACACGCCTAAGCCAAATACCAAGCTCACCATGCTACTCCGTCGCACGCAGGGCGACGTGCGAATGAGGAGCGCGATCCAGATGACACCAGCCCACGCGGTTCGCTCTCGAATGTCGCGAAAGAACACGAAGCTAGAAGAATCGTTCGACGTCAACGCGAACCTTTTGTCACAACTAGACGAAGTAGCAGATTCTTCATCAAGTCTGATGTCGCGTGAAGAAAGGTCCATTGAATTCCCGGACAACGTCTCAGACATCTTTGACGACGACTAGGGCGCGATGGCAGCTCAAGACGCGAACACACCCAAACGCGTTATCCCAAAGAGCATGGAAACGGCTTTAAACTAGAACGCTCGCTAGCTTGGGGGCTAGAACGCGACGAGCGGGACCCGGTTTGCATAGTTGCATTCGTCAAGCGCCAGGCAGACAACTCGAAACCACGCGAAGGGCGCACTCATAACTCGGATAATACATCGGATTTACATGACTACACCGCGACCTAAAGACATGTGCGGTCAGCGCAATCCGATGCATCGTCCGAGTTTGAGCGACCGCCGATGATCCAACGCTTGGTCCTGGAACCAGGGGAACGACGCGGGTATTGGAAACACTACGCGCCCGCGAAAATCTTCAAACAATCTAAGGTCCACGCGCTGGTAAACAACCGAGACGCGAAGTTGCTCTTCGACTCAGGTGCGGAGGTCTCTATTCTCGATTCCACATTTGCGCGTGATGCTGGAATTGAGGTAGACACCTCCCAACGCCTGAAGTGTGTCGGCGTCGGCGACGGCGTTTTCCACACCGACGGGAAGGCGCGAGTGAGGATCACCTTGGCGCGCGAGCTTGCGTATGAGTTCCACATCTGGGATGGGAAACTCAGCGGTCAGGACGCGATCCTCGGAATGGATTTCATGATCCCAGCTGGGGTGCGACTCGTCATCGCAGATTAATCATTGTGTATGCCAGACGAAGTTCGCGTACGCTTCGAAGACAGACGCCAACTCTTTGGAGACAAGAGACGCGACTTGGACGTTGGAGAGTGCGTCACCTTGTTCCCAGGAGAGTGGCATGACGTACGCGTGCGACCGCCGGGCAAACAGAAGCTCTGGATTCGTCGGCGACCCGACTGGGTAACTTTCGTCGTCGAAGGGGCACGCGGCGTGCCAAAGTTTGTGCGCGTGACGAATATCTCCACGCAAACGGTGTCCCTAGATGCGAAAGACCAGATTGGCATGTGGCTGTCCGATGGTCATGTAAAACGAAAGTAGGGGTTTTGGCTCGCAGGGATCCAGCCGGAGCAAGGAGTGGCGAACACCGCCCTACGAAGTAACAACGGACCGCGTGAAGTTGGAACCTGACGTGTCGGGCGAAAACGAACCACTGGTGGAGCGCCCATCATACGTGCAACCCACCGCCATCCTTCGACACCCGGCGACTCCCCAAGCCAGCGTGGAGGACCGCGAGGACATCGAAGGTGACGAGGTTGAAGACGAGTTCACGGGTAAAGTTCACGGGTAAAGCTCAGGGCAGAAAACGCGATCAACCACCGAAGGAGCGGCCCAACAGCGCGAGGATTTTGACCGCTAAGACAGCAGATGAATGTCTGCGCGAGCCTCCAGACGATGATGACGCGGTCCTTGTCCATGAAGCGACAGACTTGATCGCGGACGACGTCGACAGCGAGCTGGCCGTGATCCCCGAAGTGGATATTAACGCAACCGGGGTGAAGGCAGAAGCCTTGGATGTTGGCGATCCAGACGTCAACAGTCAAGACGAGATCACAAAGCTGCGCGACATCATATGGAGGCGAAAACACCTTCTGATTGGAGCGGGTAACGCGCTGCCGCCGCCAGCACGAGGTGTCGTCTGTGACATCGACGTGGGCAGTGCCCGACCGATCGCAAAGCGCGTTTGCAGGATTCCACCACAGTTCTCCGAGCAGGTCTTTCAACTGATCAAAGGTCTTCTGAACGCGAATATCATCGAACCATCGACCTCGCCGTGGGCCTCGCCAATCGTCATCGTCGTGAAAGGTGTGGATATTCGGCTCTGCATCGACTATCGCGCGGTGAACGCCTTGACGCGGCTCATGGGGTATCCGATGCCAATTGTCGACGAACTACTCGAAGACTTGGACAAATTCCTCTGGTTCTGTTCCCTAGACATGGCGATCAAGTTCTGGGCCATCTGGATGACCGATCGCGCGAAGGCCATCTCCGCGTTTATCACCCCGTTCGGACGTTTCCAGTGGAAACGTATGCCCTTCGGCTTGAAGAACGCACCGCAGATTTACCAGCGACTCATTGACAGCGCGCTCTACGGAATCTTGTTGAAGTTACACGAGCCGGAGGATCGCGACGACGCGATGCTGAAGACGGGCGAGGAGGTGTTCGCGCACGGAGTCCCTACGGACCCGAACACGACGTCCGTCTTGGGGCGTCGGTCATACATCGACGACATCTTGATCGAGCTGGGATGAACTCTGTGCAGCCGTCGACGCGCTGTTGGACGCGTGTGATTATTGGGGCTCTCAATCAGTGTGCCTAAGCGTAGTTGGGGCAAGCACCCTTCGACTACTTGGGTCACATTGTGAGCGCGGAAGGTTTTCACGCGAAAGCGAAAAACCTGGACCAACTCGCGAATTTGGCATTTCCGACGACACTCAAAGGAATGCAAAGCTTCCTCGGCAGTCTGAACTACTACCACCGCTTCGCCGAAGACTTCGCGATGTACGCCACTGTCCTCTACGAGCTGAAGGAAGAACACATCGCAATTCAGGTTGACCACCCGCGCTTATCCGGGGCCATCCACGCGTTCGCGAAGCTGAAGGCGAAGCTTGCCGGTGCACCGATCCTGAAGCACTTCGACGTGACAAAAGATGTCGTAATGAGATCATTCTTCAGAAGTCGGCGGAGGTCCGCGCGGACACAACGACGTGTCAAACAGCCACCACAGAACCACCGCAAGACCTCGAGTCCGACAGGGGCGATGGCGCCCCAGCACGCCGCGAGAAGTCAATGCCGATGGTTGTGACAACCGTCCAAACGCGACGTCGACGCGCGAACGCAAGACCGACGAACTTGGGAGTGGAAGAGGACGCGGCCGGCGAAGGGGACGAGTACGCCAAACGACCGGCCTTCGCGCAACACCTCTAGGGACAACACGCGACAAGAAACGCCATTCTTCTTGGTCCATGGCTGGGACGCACGTTCAACCATGGATTTGACGCTGTCAGAAGCCGTAACAGATCGCGACGCGCGGAGATGGCGATTCAACATTCAGAAGTCGTACAAATTTGCGCGAAGTCATGCGAACGAATTAGTGCAGGCTGCGGTTGAACGTCGGGCGCCTTCCGACCGCGCGACGGCGGAATCAGTAACCGAAGTTGGCTCCCAAGTCTGACTGTTCTTGGAGCGCGTGAAGGAGGGATACGCGAAGAAGTTAGCGCACCTGTGGCATGGCCCGTTTAGAGTCGCAGAGGTGCCCAACGCGTAAACCTGCCGCCTCGAGCTGGGATCGGACCATCGGGTTTTCCCTTTGGTCCGCATCTCGAAGCTACGATCACGGAAGGATGCCCCATCGCGACCCGTGGAGCGCCTGACGGTGGCCGAGCATACGCGTGTAGACGAAGCACTGTTGCCGGAAGATAGCTGGGAACCCGACGCGGAGCAAGGCAACTATGAGGTCGTCGCGGTATATGCGCGTGTCCAGACTCACCAGATTCGGTCGACAACGCGTTGAATATCTGGTGCAATGGGCCCAGGCGGGCGCCGACGATTCGTGGGTCGACGAAGAGGACCTCAACTGTGGTGACGTTCTGCATGACCTCCTCACGAAGAGAAAAAATGCGAGCCTTCTACAGATGGTGGAAGCCTAGGCAACGGACTTCGCCGAAGACCTGTAGTCAATGAAGACAGCCCCTGAAAATTTTCACAAGTAACGGGTAACTCATGTCAGGAAACGCGGAACAGGACAAGCAACTGATGCCTGCATCGAAAGGCCGACCGCACCGCGACAAGAACGACCACGGCGACCGTCGCATGAACATATTTCCGCCCGCGCGCACAAAGGCTTCGTTTGCGAACAAGGTTCCTCCGCACACCCGATCCTTTCGACCACGCCCTCTCGCGGCCCCAGCATCTCCTGAGGACGTCAAAGCTCGTGTGGACCTGGGATGCCGTAGGTGTGACCCGCGGATTCAGCAGACCCCACGGCATCCGGGGTCGAGCGGAAGACGAGAAGCGACAGCGGTAGGCACGCGGCGATGCCACGACATCTTGGGTCAGCGCGCCCCAGGTGATCCCGCGCGCTGCCCTCCAGCATCGCGCGTCGAACAAACCCGGCGTGCCACAGCCAGCGTGAGAGAAACGCCGCGACTGGCTCTGAGCTTGGGTGGGGGTGAATAACTACCAGGAAGTAACGCGGAAGAGGTGAGGAAGGACTCGAAGACGACCGCTGTGGCTGGGGCGAACCCAGCAGGCACCTTACATCCGCGTTGCGACCCGCACTACTGTAGCCTCACGCCGACAGCTGTGCACGCGTCCCCTCACGCCAACTGCCGTGTCTGCCGGCTGTGCGCTCGTTACCCACGTACGATCATCGCGCTTCAGCTTCACGCGCTGCTACGTCTTTGCCACGCAATGCCATACCCCCGCGTCGTGCGTCGCCGTCGAATTCCTCGCGATGCTCGAAATGACGTGGTTGCAGCTTCCGTCATCAAGGGGTGTGCCGAGTTGCCGGCACACGGGTGCCCCATGGGCTGTTGCCGCGCGCCCTGCGCGTCGTGTGTGTTCAGTGCGTCTGCTACCTTGGAGGTAGACGCAAAACCCTGTCGCCCGTACCCGCAGTCTCCACGCTCTTCCCGCATCGCGTGCCGCTGCCGCTCGGTGTGCCCGCTGCTTCACGCGTTGTTGCGTCTTGATCACGCGATGCCGTGCCACGCGTTGCCGTCAGGTGCCTCGCGATATCACGACCACGCCGTTGCGATTGCCGTCATTGAGTGTCACGCGTTGCCGTCGGGCTCCTCGCGACGATCACGCCCACGTTGTTGCGGCTGCCGTCGTACACGGGTGACACCGTCTGTCGGTTGTGCTCGCGCGGTCCCACGCGCAACCATCGCACGTTCCGGCTTCATGCGTCGTTGCATCTTCATCACGCGATGCTGTGTCCCAGTGTTGATGCGCCCCAGGACCACGCGTTGCCGTCAGGTTCCTCGCAATGCGCACGACCAAGTTGTTGCGGCTGCGGTACGTGCTGAAGGGCTGGCATATGGACGCACCATGGGCGGCCGCCGCGCGTCCCGTGCACCGCGTGCTGCTCGGTGTGTCTGCTGCCCCTGTGGTGGGAGCGCCATCTAGTCGCTCCCCCCCGCCACACGCGTGTTCCCGGCGTTGCGTGTTATTGCCGCCACACCGCACCGTCGCCGCATGGCGCCGCCATCTAGTCGCTCACACCCGCCGCCTCGCGTGTTCCCGCTGCCTCGCATGTTCCCGGTGTCGCGTGTTGTTGCTGTCCCACCATGGTGTTGCCGTCGTTGCGGCGTGACATCGTAATACCC
>NSDO01000341.1:0-28811 GCA_002286825.1 Lagenidium giganteum
GTGAGTGCTCCGGCTGCTTTCCCCATCTACTAAACCTCCATACTATAGAAACTAATAGCAACTAATCGCCACCGGGTATGCGTGAAATGCCTTAGTGGAGAGTGACTGCCAGGTTGGCGCTATCTGCACTTGACGACGTCGATGCCTTCATTATTGTAGTTGGCTGAAGGCCCAAGCCGGCCAAGGGAAAACGACAACATCTCCACACAACAAGCGCGCCTCGCACCATTTTCTTCTATCCCCTTCCCGGCAGAGACACTGCAAAACTAACCTGACAAGTTCCATCGATGCTATCCCTTCAGCACAACCACGGCAAATGACGCAGCAACACATGCGACCGTCGCCACTTCCCGCCTTCCACCGTGCCAATGATGCTCCTCCATCGCTGGGTATCCCAGAAAGCCGAACATCATTGAACAAGCTTGGTGCTTCACGCTCGGCATCTCGCATCAAGCGGCGCGTCGACGTGATCAACCCCACGCGGAGTCACGGGCCATGAGTCACCATCAACCCACTCACACAAGCGGGTCAGCCCGAACCCAATCGGTTTGAGAAGGATAGAGTCATGGAACGGGAACGCACCCACGCATAGCAAAACAAGCAAGATGGCGAACGCGTCAGCGACAACGACAACAACAAGCGAGGAAGACCGTAACATGCGACTACTGGGATCCGCTGTGGGCGTGGCAATAGACACTGTGTACTTCAGTGGAATAGGTGCCGTTGTTGGCGGTCTTATCGCGCTGAACTTGCACGTCAACAACCCAGTGGTCCACTGCTCGCGGCGGACGTACGCTCGGCGCCTGCGGGTGGCCGCCGCTCGGAACGCGAAGAGGGTATTCCGCGCATATCGCCCGCGAGGGTGGACGGCGGTAGGTCACAACATGCTGGCATTTGCTGCCATGGGAGCGACGCAGTCGACGATGAAGGAAGTGCGCGGAGAGGATGATCTGTGGAACTGGGTGCCAGCCGTAGTTCCAGGCGCTGCGATCATTTCCGCGGGTCGAGGCCATCAAGTTATCATGACCACAGCATGGAAGTTGATGTTGGGCGCTGGGTTTGGTGGCGTGATCGGAAAATTGATCAAGCAAAGCACATCCGGGTCGCCCGACACGATGGAGGAAGAAATCAGCTGACGACGCGATGTGCATTTGGTCTTAAACTCGACGGATTTGCAAAAGAAGTTGTCTGAGCGTGTGGTTGTGGGGTGTTCCTGTTTCGATTGCCTCTTTGTCCGTCGCGATTTGTGCTGCTTGAACTATCGTCGCTCCCGCTTCCGCTGAAAGAATACCATCATCTACCACACGAGACTATCCGAGGATCTGGCCCACGAGAAATAATTCCGGTATGGCATGTGACTGTGGCTTCACATACCAACCAGACACGGGCAAGAAACACATCGGAGCTTAATCCAGCAACACCACCGTGCGAATGAGAACTGTCCGGTCAAATAACATCGCAGATTGCTGGTTCACCCCAAACAAGTTGACTGGCAAGCTGACACGTGGTCGAGCAATGTTGTCACCCTGATTGTGTTTTGCCACGTACTTGACAGACAAGTTCTTGCGCGCTGAATCAATTATCGATTTGAGAAGGGGCTTGCATCATGCGCAGAGGCGGATACATTTCGGACTGGAGCCCTCGAGCGCACATCAAGATGGTAACACACTCGAAGAATGGCGCTTGCGCGCGACGCCTCAACGTCCAGCGAGGTAGACAATGAACTCAGGGTGCTGGGGTCCGTGACGGAGGTGATTGTGAACGGCATGGTTAGCGTCGCGTACGGGGCAGCTGTCGGCAGTGTGTTCGCGACTGCACTGTAAGCCAGCAACATTGGCATTCACTATTTGGACGTAAGTGCGCACTCCAGTTGCCAATGCTCGGCCCCCCACGACCGCAAAGACAGTGGTTGAGGCGAATCGATCGAGGTTGGGCGGTCGTGGGTGAGTATGCGTCCGTGTTTGGCACCATCCACTCGACTACTGCGACGATGAGAGAAGTGCGGGAAAACATGACTGATGGAACCATGTGGTTGCTGTGCTGCCAGGTGCAGCTATCTTTCAAGCAGGAAACGGTCGGCGAGCGATGCTGACAACAGCACTAGCGTTCATTTTGGACGACCACATTGGTCGTACCATCTTCAACGCGCGAAACGACAGAACGGCAACACGAGAGACGACTGAAGAGAGCGCAAGCTGAACTTTTATTGTGGTCTGCCTGAGTTGCGCAACAGTCTTCGCGATTGTAAAACAATGCAAGCAGTGCTTGCCCTTGTTAGAGCTTCTTTCAAACAGCCATACGTACTCAGGTGACCCACAGCGACTGCATCTGTACTGAGCATCCGTACATCGTCACAGTGTGGGCCTACCTAGGTTCGCACCCTGTAGCTTGGTTGCGATATCCGAGTACCCAGTCAGGTCGACAATGTCATCGACGGAAATGAGTGACGTCATGAGAACTGCTGCCAGTCCACGCCAGTCTCTACTGCATGGCTGGACAACCTCGACGCGTGCTGCTCGACCGACGTTCACCTTGAAGGTGATTGCACCACGAGCTCGAACGCCAAATTCCAGTGTGTTGAACCCACCCATCTGGAAAACAAACCAACGAGCTGAACTCAATCGATTTGGAAGGGGAGGGTATCACCAAGCTGGTGGTGCACATTCTCGGACTGGAGCACTCGTGGGAACAAGGACGGCCTTGGTGGCAGTACAGGCAAACGAAATGGAAGCGACGTTCAGCGAGGAAGACAACGATCTCGGGGTTGTGGAGTCGGCAGTTGGCGTGCTTGTGGAGGGCATGTTTGGTACCGCGTTCGGGGCAGCTGTTGGTGGTGTGTTTGCGACGGCTCTGCACTTCGGTGACCCCGGCATTCACTGTTCGCGACGGACGTACGCGCGGCTACTGCGAGTAGCCGCCGCCAGGAGCGGGAAAATGGTGGTTCGGGCGTACCATCCGCGAGGTTGGGCAGCTGTGGGTCGCTTTGCGCTGACGTTTGGCGCCATCGACACGACTGCGGCAACGATGAGGGAAGTGCGAGGGGAAAGTGACGGTTGGAACCAGGCGATTGGTGCGCTGCCAGGTGCGGCTATCTTCCAGGCAGGAAAAGGTCCGCAAGCTGTGATCACATCAGCAATTTTCTTTGCGGTTTGCGGTGGCATCGGGCGTGCCATCGGAAAAATGCGGAATGACAGTGTGGCAACAACAGAGGCGGCCGAGGAAAGCGCGAGTTGATGCGATGCTGCCTCATGTTTTCGCATGGTCCTCACCGAAAACGCTGATGCGTTTGTTTAATTAGAGCATCTCCACCCGTCACGCAAAAGGTCTCTGTATCTTTATTTTCGGACGATTTTTAACGTGTGATCTGTAACTTACTATCCCACCGGTTGACTGCATCCGCTAAAACGCCAAATTTCTCGTGGTCTCGCTTTCGAGCCCAATTTGGCGTGGCCGCGCTATCCCAGCATACTCAGAAAATCTGAGTTCGCCTGAATCAGATTTATCAGGCGCCCCGTAGCAGAAGGCATGCGCGCCCCGAAAGGCAAGAACTTCTCCACTGAAGAAGAGCAGCAGCTCTGCACATCCTACCTCGCAATCAGCAAGGATGCAACGGGTACAAATCAAAGCGCTTCCTTTTTTTGGGAGCGAGTGACAGCACACTTCAATGCCTCGCGCAGCGATGGGGCTGACCAGCGACCGTATCGATCGCTGGAGTGCAAATGGCACACAATCCAGCATGATGTCAGTAAGTTTTGGGGTTATGTTGCGACCGTGCGCGACCTAAAAGTATTTGGTGCCAATGTCGATGACGAAATTGAGCATGCCATGACGATGTTCATGGAAACGCAAGCAAGCGCTTTCGATTCTTGCATTGTTGGCACTTGCTCTCGTCGGAGCCGAAGTGGCAAGATTTTCGGTCATCACAAGGAAAGCGCCAACCAAAGCAGGACGTCAATGGAGGTGTTGACAGCGAAAAGCGACCGCCTGGCGTCAAGGCCGCGAAACAAGCTGCGAGAAACGACCAGGATGAAGTGCGTGCTCGAAAGCGGTTTGCGAGTGCTGCAACAAGAATGGCTACGCATATAACGCATGCGATAGTCGTTTAAGTTGCTTCTGCACATTGTACACTTGCGCGGCTCATTGTGGGAAGTTTCGTACTCTTTTATATTGAATCAATTCGCTCTTCAAAGGCTTTGTGTTACGGCTTCTCGCTGCCATGGAATCATTATGTTTCATGTCAAGTTGGACGTGTGAACGGTGCGCGTCGGTTCGTGTGGTAGCAAAAGATCATAGCAGAGTAGCTTCGCATCGCTGGTGAGCTCCTGCCGCTTCAATATCACAAGTTGATGAGGTGGTTGGTTCTTCCTTGAGGTCCGAGTTGTTGGATCGAATGAACAAAAAGCTGTAGACTTGAGGAAGTCTGGAAGTTCTTGCTTTGAACTGGGACTCTTGGAGTAAATTTGACAATGGCTCCGACCACAACGCACACTGCGGCTAGCAGCGTCGTCAGCTTCAAGCACATGCACCTCGACACACACGCCACTCGCCATCGCTGCAACGTTGTGCGGAGAGAGTGAGCATTTGCCGAGCCAGTGTTTACGGATTCAACACCAGAAATTTAAGATCGCATTCGAGATCACCCGCAGAAGCAACAGCCAGTATTGCCGCGAACGTGAAGATGTTCATGACTCCGCTACATGTATCATGCTGACCAGTTATGTACATGCAGCCCGACCGCTCGCTCCGCATGTTCCTGGCATTCTCCGTGACCCAACAAGCTGAAATAATGCATCCATCGCCAAGCGACTGCCGATCACGGCCGGATGGCGCGAAATATTTGACAGTCGCTCTCAGCTTCCGGTGCCGCTGTGGTCGTGCCTATGAAGAGAGCCAGGAAGACGACTCTTTGGCAGTCCACGATCGAGCCAAACGCTCTTTCTTTTCTATCTCATTGTTGGAGGGAGATGCCTTGTTGAAGGGCTCTTCCTGGGAGAATGAGTCGTTCAGTGCTTAACGCTGTGAATGAAATAGAGCTGGGACTGCGGTTTTCTTTTCCGCCTCCTACTGGGATGAGGTGGTGAGGTGGGTCGAAGCAAGCAAGTGCCTTCGGATGTCGCAGGAACAAAAATTCTATGAAGATCTATTTCACAACAGCTCGCCGAATGGTTGGTTCCTACAGGTGGAGCTAGACCCTGCCGAGAGAGGCCATCTTGCGCTCCTCTTTCTCGCGGTATTCGTGGATGCCTTGGTCCAGCAAGCTGACCGACACCACGCCCTTCCGCTTACTGACTTCAAACACGCGAGGCGGTGACATCGCAAACGCATCGTCTGCGTCTTCGTCTGAATCGTCGTCCGCGGCCGTGAGGATTTCGAGGAAGTGGATGTCGTGCGAGATCAGCACGACTGCGCCCTGATATTGCCGCAGTGCCTCCCCGAACACCTGGATTGTGCTCATGTCCAAGTGATTCGTCGGCTCATCCAACAGCAAGACATGCGGCGGATGCGGATACGTCGAGTATGCGAGACCAACACGCACCAACTGACCACCGGACAAACCTTCCAGCGGCACGGACGTTGCCGTTGAACCAGTGATGCCGAAGCTGCTCAAGTGACTGCGCAGTCGACCTTCGGACCGCAATGCCGCTGCCGCGCCACCGCCGTTTGCAAGCAGGGCGTCCGTGTCGTTGGCTTCATCACTGACACGCTTCTTCAGGAGCTCCATCGGTGTGAGCTTGCGAGACCAATCATGGCGCTTGAGATCCTCGACGTTGTGTTGCATCAGCGACGCCACACGTGCGCCATGAAAGTACTCGACCTTGCCAGTTGTGGGCTTGAGCACTCGATCAATGAGCTTCATCAGGGTCGTCTTGCCAGCGCCATTGCGTCCAACCAGCACAACCTTCTCGCCGTAGTTGATGGTAAGGTTCACCTTTTCCAAGCTCAACGGCGCCGATGGCTTCTTCGTTACAGATTGCGCTGCCACAGTGCTGTCGGCACCGTACTGGAAGCTCACGTTCTCGAGACTCACCATCGTCGTATTCTTCAGTGACGCGATGTTTCGAATCTGAGGTGGACTGGCCGTGAGCACTTTCCATGCGCGATACGACGTCTCCGTCTCGTATTTAGCCGTATCTTCAGCACCATCACGAAGCGAATCATGGTAGCCGCCTCGATCACGGTTGATCTTAAAGCGATGCCCCTTTTCGTTACGTTCATTGCCCAATCGCTCCATCTTCTTCTTCTTCGCTGCTGCCACCTGCAATTTCTTGTCATCCTTAGATTTGGTGCCCTGCTGCGTGATCTTGGACACCATTTTCGTCATCTTCTCGGTCTTTTGCTCCAGCTTGCTCTGCAGCCGTTCGTTGAATTTCTTCTTCGTATCCATAGTTTCTTCGTACGTGTCGTAGTTGCCGTCGTAGTACGCCAGTGTCTTGTCATAACCACGGAACAGAATAGTTTCTTCCGCGATCTCGTTCAGGAAGAAGCGGTCGTGCGAGACCAAGACAATGGTGACCGGATGCCCCAGCACGTCGTCAAGCGTCTGGACGTAGTTGCGCAACCACAGGATCGACGGCATGTCCAAATGGTTGGTCGGTTCATCGAGCAACAGCATGTCTGGTTCCATGAACAGCACACGTGCAAGCAAGATGCGGACCTGCCAACCACCACTCAGCAACGACAGCGGCGCATCCTGCTTCTCTGTGTTCACGCCCATGCTGTTCAGAATGCGACGAGCACGCGCTTCCATGGACGGTTCATCCAGCGCCTTCAGAGCCTGCTGATAACCATCCAACTTTTCATGGATCGTGCGCAAGATCTCCGTCTCGTTCGCCTCTTGCACAACCGATGTCGCTGGCGACAGCAGTGTCTGCGACAATTGTTGCTTCAGCTCGCTGACGTGATGTTCAGCCTCAAGCTGCCTTAAACGTGCGTCTTTACCACGCATACCACTGCGCTTGATGGCGATCTTGGTGGCCTTGTCGTAGTCCACTTCAGCCTCCGCCACTTGGACCTGGAGCAGTGCGTTCAATAGCTGAGCTTTATGCGACCCAAACGGCTCCGCGACCGTCGTGGTCACCAACGCCTGTTGCAGCATACGGATCTTGGTCTTAAGGTCCTCAACGCGCGTGTCCGCATCCAACACAGTGCGAAGCACGGTCTTGGCTGCCTGTTCGGACGAGAACGACGTCGTGTCGAGCTGGTTCACGTACAGGATCTTGAGCGAGGACGGCAATCCTTCGACGAGGTCGTCGGCGAGAGCCTGCAGCAGCGTCGACTTGCCAATGCCATTCGGGCCGATCAAGCCGTAGCGCGTGCCGTGATTGAGCTTGAGCTGCGTATCACGCAGCAATTCGGCGCTCTTGGCGCCGTTGGGCGGCGTGATGGACAAACAGAACTGGTTGAGCAACACGTTCTTGCCGTATTCGTCGAACGTGGCCGTGTGGAAGCGACTCTGCTGGCACGTGGCCACGATCTTGGTCTGCGCAGCCTCTTCTCCGTGCTCTTCCGCGTTGTTGCTGGCGGCGACTGCGTCTGCACCGACGTCGGTGCCGTCATCGTCGGCGGCAGCCGCCTTGGCCTTGGCCCGAGCCGTTCGCTTGGGCTTGTCGCGCTTCATGGAGCGCTTGTCCTTGCGTGACAATGCAGGCTCGTTGTCTACCTCCATAAGCGCGTTCTTAGGCTTCTGTGGCTGTCCAAACATCGCGATCATCGTGTCGTCACTAGCACCAGCGCAATGGGCGATGAAAGCGATAATGGCAATGTGGCAGGCGCAATGACCCCATGAAGAGGGTCAAGCACGGGTCGGGCGGGTTACTGGGTGGCGTGACCCGGGTCCGTGGGTGACCACACCGAACACTCCAAGAACAGTGCGTTTGGTGAAATGTAAATACGCGCGATTGATTGGTCAAAAACACCTTTGCACAATACCGGGACAGAACGGGTGGTCTGCTGCACACATCATCAGCCGTGCTTGAGCACAAGGGTTGCTATAAATTCTTGGCTTCAAGTCCGTGTACATCGTGATCTTCTATCGCGCGCATATTCATGATCGCTTTGCGCAGTTAGCGCTCGTGCAATGGCAGATTTGGTCGGCCCTGACACCTTCGTTGCACCAACTTCTTTCTTGCTGGCCTGGTCACTGAGCAGACTCGCGAGCAAGAACTGAATGCTCATATCACGAACGTGTCAATGTTGTCAATACAGCTTGCCTGCACCTTATTGCCGCACACGAAAGCCCCGATCGCAGACCGTACACTGCTAGCCCTCTAGTGGGCTACGCTTGAAGGCTACTCTTGCACACACCTGTGACCTCGGTATTGAAGGCAAGGTCGACATCATTGCGTTCAGGTCGCAGGGCAAAATCAACCACGGCTAGTGAGCAAAGGACCACACGCATCCAATGCGCACAAAGCACTTTCCAACAATTAATTGCAGGTGACCGCAAAGATCCCTCGGGAAACGTTCGGTGCGGTGCCACGATCCGCGCGCGGGCGGGCTTTCGTTCGTCGCGGGTTAATGAGCCCGCCTACCCACCCACCCGCCCGCGCGACCTGATACCCGCGACGTTGGTCAGTCGCCAAGAAGGTAGCCAAGTGACGGAGCGGAGACCAAAGACGTCGACGACAAATGCTGCCGACGATGCTGGGCCAGCAACACGATCGGCTGAAGAACGCGCCAGTGAACCACGCGGCGGATGGAGAACCTGTACTTTCACGGAAGGACAAGCGCGCACTCAAGAAGGACATCAAACCGCGGCGCGCCACGACCGCCAAGGCCAGCGACGCCACGGGCGCCAACCAAGGCAATGGTGGTAATGGCGACAGCGCCGACGAAGAGATCAATCTGTGCTACAGCGAGTTCGCTGTGCTGGACATGATGGAGTCGGCGGACAAGGCCGTGATCTACGCGCGCTGCCAGCAGAGTCGCTTCCACACAGCCACGTTCGACGAGTTTGGCAAGAACGTGATGCTTAACCAGTTCTGCCTCACCATCGTGCCGCCCAACAACGGCAAGAATGTTGAGCTGTTGCGCGACACGCAGCTCAAGCTCAACCACGGCGGCAAGTATGGTCTCATTGGCCCCAACGGTATCGGCAAGTCGACGTTGCTGCAGGCGTTGGCGGATGACGTCGTCGAAGGCCTGCCGTCCACGCTCAAGATCCTGTATGTCAACCAACTCGACACGACATCCATGACAAGTGAAGAGACCAGCAAGAGCGTACTGCAGACTGTGCTGGACGCTGACACGCGTGTGGGCGTGCTCAAGAACCGGATCGCGCTGCTGCACGACGCGCTCGTGGCTACAACCGTGGCTGAACAGTTTGCGTCCAACAAACAACAGCTGCTGAATGCCCTGCAGCAAGTGCGTGTGCAGGAGATCGAAGATGAATACAGACGATTGACCAAGATCGCCATCAAGCGCAGTGGTATGCGTGGCAAAGACGCCCGTTTGCAGCAGCTCGAGACCGAGTTCCGCGTCGTCGAGATGCGGTCACAGCTGGCCAAAACCAAGCTCGTGCCGGAGGATCCGTTTGTTCTGGAGGCGGACGAAACCGAGATCCTGCGTGAAATGCACGAACGGATTAACGAGTATCAGTTGGAACTCAAGGGCTTCGACGAACCATCCAGGGAGGCACACGCTCGCCGTATCCTAAGCAGTATGGGCATCAGTCTCGCAAAGCAAGACCAGGTGCTGGCGTCGCTCAGTGGTGGCTGGCAGGTGCGTGTCTTGCTAGCTCGAGTACTGTTTATGGCCCCGGATATGCTGCCTCTGGATGAACCGACGAATCACTTGGACATGCCGTCGATCCTGTGGCTGCGCAACTACTTGCTCACCTTGGACGACGTGCTGGACCACCCAGTGACGCTGGTGCTCGTGTCCCATGATCGCTTTTTCATCAACGAGATTGTCGAAGAAATCATCCTGTTCCACGGGTACGACAAGACACTCAAGTACTACGATGGCAACTACGATTCGTATGAAAAAGCCATGGCTCGCAAGAAAATGTTTAACGAGCGCCTGCAGACCAAGATCGACCAAAAGACCGAGAAAATGACAAAAATGGTGGCAAAAATTGCCATGCAGGCCTCGAAAGCAAAAGACGACAAGAAAATGCAGGTGGCAGCGTCCAAGAAGAAAAAGATTGAGCGTGTGGGCAACGAGAAAAACGAAAAGGGCCACCGCTTCATGCTCAACCGCGACCGGGTTGGCTACTTCTACACGAGGCGTGCTGGAGCCCAGGACACGGCTCAGTACGAGACAGAGATCGCGTATTCGGCATGGCGAATCTTGTCCGGTTCGCCTCCTCAGATCCGAAATATCTCGTCACTGAAGAGCACAACGATGCTAAGCCTCCAAAACGTCTGCTTCCACTACAATACCCTATCGACGGATACAGAGCCTGAGAGCACCAAGTTCCAGATCCAGGATCTGAACCTGAACATTAACTATGGTGAAAAGGTTGTGCTGGTGGGCCGCAACGGCGCTGGCAAAACGACGCTGATGAAGCTGCTCGATCGTGTGTTGCAGCCAACGAGTGGAAAAGTCGAGTATTTCCATGGTGCTCGCGTGGCGTCGCTCATGCAGCACAACGTCGAAGACCTCAAGAGCCACGACTGGTCCAAGAATCTCACACCAATTGAGTTGCTCAAGACTCGGCTCGCGGAAGAAGGCACAAGCACGGACGAGTTGCTGGGCAAGAATTCCAGTGCTGCAGCAATGCGCTCGGACGGCAAAATCCGTGGCCACCTCAGCAGTTTTGGCATCGCTGGTGCCACCGCCACGTCAGTGCCGCTTGAAAACCTGTCTGGTGGTCAACTCGTACGAGTTGGGTTGGCCTGGGCAACTTATCCGCACCCACCACACGTGCTTCTGCTGGATGAGCCCACGAATCACTTGGACATGAGCACGATTCAAGTGCTTGGGGAAGCTCTGCGCAAGTACCAAGGCGCCGTCGTGCTGATCTCGCACGATGTGCATTTTCTGCATTTGCTGACAGCAGAAGAAGCAGAAACCTCGGACGACGAACTCGACGATGAAGCAGTGGCGCCACTTCCACCACGTGTGTTTGAAGTCAGCAAAAGCAACGGCAATGTGGCGCTCACGCTACTGCGACAGGGCATTAACGAGTACGTCTCCAAACAGGAAAGCAGAAGCGCATCGATCGGCACAGTCTGATCTTGGCTGCTGCCAAATCCATTTAAAGTGAAGTTCATACCGGTATGCCCTCGAAGATCATCTTCGCTTGCGCATCAACTAATGTTGGTAGTAGTGCTCTCTCTCTCTCTCTTCAGAGGCTCCACTAAATCCCACAGTCATCGAGTCGATGTCCTGCGCCTACCGTGAGAGACCAAGGAACGACTGCGAAATCGAATAGCCTTGGGAATAAATCGACAGATCCTTGCCATGGTCTCTGGATCGTCTGAATTCCACAGCGCCGTGCGATCTTTCTTGGAGCTCATTCCAGATTTTGCTGCTCCTGAAGAGTGCCGTCGTCTTGCCAATGCGTCCTTTGTTGTTCCCTCTCGTTGCGCTACTGACGCTGCTTGACCGCGTCACCTTGGCCGCTGGTAGCTACGATGTCGTGGTTGTCGGCAGTGGTCCTGGTGGTCTCGTCGCTGCGGAGTATCTGTCTCGGAACCCGTCCGTGAAGGTGCTGGTGCTTGAAGCTGGAGGACCTTCCCTGCAGGAATCCGGCGGCACTGATGGGCCGGAATACGCCAAGAGCAAGGGCTGGACCAAGTTCGACATCCCAGGCGAATACGACGCCGCTGCGTCCATCTTCGAGCCCGAGAACGCCAAGTACAAGATCGACTACGTCGACGACCGCACGATGTACTTGGGCCAACTTATCGGCGGCTGCTCGTCCATCAACGCGGCGCTGTATCTGCGGACACCTGACTCGTACGTGACGAACACACAGTGGCCATTTTCGCCGGCGCATGTGAGCAAGTTGTTCGACGAAATCGAGAAGACGGTCGGCACAACGGATAAGCCATCCACTGACGGCAAGCACTACCTACAAGAAG
The DNA here is from genome assembly GCA_002286825.1 of Lagenidium giganteum. Taxonomy (NCBI): domain Eukaryota; phylum Oomycota; class Peronosporomycetes; order Pythiales; family Pythiaceae; genus Lagenidium; species Lagenidium giganteum. The sequence goes on from NSDO01000341.1 coordinate 12,030, forward strand.
CGTACACGATCGTGGCTCAGGGCCTGACCAAGCAGGGCTACAGCGAGAAATCACTCAACGACCGCGACGCGCGTAACAACAAGAGTAAGACGTTCGGGCATGCGCCATTTGCGATCAAGAACGGTCTGCGAGATGCGCCTGCGAAGACGTTCTACAGCAAACTCAAGACGCGCTCCAACTGCAAAGTGCTGACGTTCGCCAAAGTCCAGTATCTTCAGCAGAGCAAAGGCAAAGTATCGGGTGTTGTCTACGTTGGCAGTGACAAGAAGAAGACCGAAGTCGCACTGAGCAAGCGTGGCGTCGTCATCATGGCTGCGGGTGCATTGGGCACGCCCCGTGTGCTCATCCAGAGCGGCATTGGACCGCGTGATCAACTCGAACTACTTCAGAACCGTGACGACTTTCCTGGCATCAACGAATCCAAAAAGAATGACGGGTGGGTTATCAACGACAACGTCGGCAAGGGTCTGTTCGATACGACCATGATCCTGGCGTCTTTTAGCCATCCTGGAATGAAGTCGTTCCAGTTCCGTCACAAGCCACAAAGCGTGATCGACCAGTACCTCAAAGACCAGTCCGGGCCGTTGGCAACGTCGGGCCCATTGCTCCTCGGATACGAGAACTACGATATCCAAGGTCGCGAGTACGAGTTCCAGATTACTGTCCTCCCGAACGGTATGTTCGAGCACTACGACAACCTTCAGAGCTTCACGACATCGCTGTATATCAACAACCCGGAGTCGCGAGACTTCAGCTCCTTCAACAAGGACGGCAAGTGGCACGCGTTCACGCAGTCGACAGTCTACACCGGCACCAAGCGCGATCTCGCAGCGATGCAGAACTACACCGACCGAGTTATCAAGGCTATGGAGGCTCAGGGAGCCAAGTTCCTTTCTGCCAACGGTGGTGATGTCAATGACTGGGTCGCCAAGAGCAGTCAGATGGTGACGCATCACTTTGGCGGCAGCTGCTACGCGTCAAAGGACGGCAACGATAAGAAACGCTGCGCCGATGACAAACTGCGCGTCGTGGGCACATCCAACGTGTTCGTGAGTGACGCTAGTGCCATGCGCGATGGAACAGTCAACCCTTACGGCTTCATCATGTACGTCGGCCGCGAAGTCGGCGGGCTCGTCGAGGCGCAGCTCAAACAAGGACCGCGTGCGCAGCGCCGAGAACACAGCCATCGTCACCACCACCGCCACCAGCCGGCTCGTGACCATCCAGCCGACCAAAGTGTGCACGTGCACGTCCGCATCCATAGCAAGGAGAACTAGAGTTTGGTTGTGATACGTGCTTCGCTCTAGTCTTCTCGGATCACATTCTAACACGTTGACGTTAATCTCATGTTTCCACTTGAGGCAAGATGCAATCATTGTTTTGTCTCGAGACTCATGAGAAACGGATCCGTTTCCTTTCCTGCGCCGGGGGCGTCGTCCGGGAGCTCACACCTACTGACGGTGACGGGGCTTTGATCACACAGTCGGGTGCTCTGCGTCGCTCCATCACGACCGATTTGTGACAATGTGGTCGCTGCTTCGTGCATTCGTGGTCACTGCGGCCTTCCACGCAACTGGGACGGATGCTGTGCCGTGCACGTCCACCAACCAGTCGTGCTGGCCATTTGGGCGACGTTCAAGCGCGCCGCGAATGACCGGTTGGTGATCGTGCGCCCGCCGTTCCAGGCCTGTCTCGAGTCACTCGATGACACAACATGCGCCCAAGTGCTCGCCAACATGTGAACGCCTCGTGGCTCGGTCGACAACCGGGTGAGTATGTTGGACGCGCGCTCCAACTTCGGATCAAGTGCGCTTCCCGACTGCGTCCGTATCGCTTGACGAACTGTTTTTCCAGGGCGGACCGTGCAGCAATGGCGCCATCTCGTCGTACGCCGTGGCTACTAGTACGCCTGCCGAGATCTCCACGACGCCAACTTTTGCCCGGCTAAAGAACCTCCTAGTGGTAATCAAGGTCACAGGACTCGACCTGCAAGGCCGTTCCATTGCAACGAACGAGCGCCAATGATCTGGATCGCCAATATGAACAGCACAGCGGTGATCCCGAGCTTCGCGCCAGTGGCTGCGCTGAGCGCTGGCGCTGGTGCGCGGTGATGTGGCGACCACGAGGTGGATAATGTCCTTCAGTTCGACGACGTCGTGCTCGCCAACGGCACGATCACTGCGGCGTCAACATGTCGTAACACTGACTTGTTCTGGGCTCTTGGTGTCGGTGGCGGCGGATCATTGGCTGTCGTGACTTCCGCCACGTACAAGCTGTGCAAGCGCAAAGCGGTCACAGCTTGGCTCTCCTCAGTCTGCAGGCTGGTTACTTGTTCAAGTGGTTGAGCAATAGGACATCATGGCGGCTACAGCGTTGTCGTTGGCGGATACCCTTTACTGACGGGTACGCAAGGAACGTTGCTACTAAATGGACAACTGATATTCAACGGCACGCTCAAGCAAACCAAAGCTGCTACAGCGCAGCTTGAAGCCGAGCTTTCTGCTCACTGCAGTGCTCAGTCGATTACAGTCTCGCTTACCAAGGATTCGACTCGTTCATGGCATTGCGCGCATCCAACAACTGGGACTGGATTTGGAGCCAACCTTCCAGCAGCAATCCCAACCATAGTGTCATTGCAGAAGTCTCAAGACTTGCTCCTCGATTGATGTGTCAAGATCCGACCCAAGTGTTCGTGCGATATTTGCAGACAACTCCGTCATTCTACGCGAGATTTAATCTTGTCGCTGGCGGTGCTGTGGCGGCCGGTGACTACTGACGTCGGTGACACCGTCCTGGCGCGGTACCTTTCTATTGGGGATATGTCGGTCATCCCAGGTATTGCGCCAAGTCAACGTCAGTTTAGTTTTCGAATGATCAGAATCCACGAATGGGGCAGCGATTTTCGTCAGCTTATGGTGCCTGATTGGGCGCATACGTGGCCGAGAGCGACTACCTCGAAGAAAACTGGACCACGACCTTCTGGAGTGATGCTAACTACGCCAAGCTCGTCGCAATTAAAGCTAAGTACGACCCAACAAATGTCTTCAGTTGCTATCACTGCGTCGGCAGCAGCGATCCTGGGCGAGTGTCACCTAGCTCACTAAGCGACACGGTCTCTTTCACAACCACGTCAAACGGCCAAATTGGCGCAAGTCTATCCCAAGCTGCAGGCGTTTGGCGATCGAATGTCATTCAAGCGCAATCCCCAGGACTCTCGAGCTCACAAAGCACGTCCTCTAGCGATACTGACATCACGACAGTCATGATGGCACTTTGCTCGGGTCACGTCGTTTGCAAACGTTCGTGATCGTTCAGGTCGCGCTGGTCATTGGGTGGCTGCTTGTCTGGCGGGCACATCAGCCGTAGGAATACATCATGCACCACGCGTCAGCACGCGCCAACGTACCCACCTCATTACATGCGATCCCTAGAGGTTGTTGTTGTGCAAGAAATCGATCATGTGTTACCTCGCAAGCGATCCTGCTACCTCTGGCAACCAACAGGCTTCGTGAAAAACCGCTGTCACGCTTCGCCGCAACCACCTCAACAAGCGAAGCGATCGCAGAGGAACGCCGATAGAGCCGTTGACACTCACGGGGAAGGCGAGTTCTTTCTAAAGCGCTGCGTGAATGGCGAGGGACTCGCCCGTTTCATCGTTACTCGCGACTGTCTGAGCGCGAGGAAGCTGGGTTGCAGGGGAAACTCACATATGAGCGCGACGCCGATGCTGGCAGGTAAGAGGCGGCGTGATACGATGAGCACAACAGCATTTTCTTGCTCGAGTTCACACGTCCGGAGATGGAAGCGGGCACTGAAGGTTCTGTGATGAAGCGTCCTCATGTGTTGGCAGCTTTCGGGTTGCTGGTGGTTCAGCTTGCTGGGTTGGCACCCGAACATGCGGCTGCATCATATTGCTCGGTGGTCGACACCACATGCTGGCCGACGCGCAGCGAGTGGGCTGCCTTCAGCCGCAGTGTGAATGGCCATCTTGTGCATGTGATACCGCCCTTCCAAGAGTGCTTGACGTCCTTCGACGACAATGCATGCGCGCAAGTGCTCGCACGAATGAGCAACGCGACGTGGCTGGCCACGCAGCCAGGTGGGTATGCCAGCCAAGCGTGGACTCGGTCACCAACGTCCGATGACATCTGCTTCCCGACCGATGTTGTCCTTCTTGATGACTTGTTTTGGCAAGGCACGGCGTGCAGCAATGGTGCGATCTCAACGTACGCCGTTGCGGTCACCACGGCTGCTGAAGTGGCCACAACGTTGGCGTTTGCCCAGAAGCGCAACCTGCAGGTTGCGATCAAAGGCACGGGACTCGACTTACAAGGAAGATCGATCGCTTCAGCAAGCTCGCTGCTTATTTGGACGGCCAAAATGGCCTCCGTCAGCATCAACCCAATGTTTGCAGCGTGTTCCGGAGACAGTGCTGTTCCTGCACTCACAGCCGCGGCAGGTGTGCGCTGGGGCGCTGCGTACGATGCTGCCAAGGATGCCGGTTTCGACATCGTTGGCGCCTCGTCGCGTGCTGTCGGTGCTGCTGGTGGCTGGATCCAAGCTGGCGGTCATTCGTTTGCCAGCCCAGCGTATGGGCTTGGCGTCGACAACGTTCTCCAGTTTGAGGTTGTGCTGGCCAATGGTACCATCACCACAGCGTCGTCGTGCAGCAACAGTGACCTCTTTTGGGCGCTTCGTGGTGGTGGGGTCGGCACGTTTGCGGTCGTGATTTCGGTCACTTACAAGCTTTATCCTTCGCAGACGGTAACCGAGTTGTCATTATCTGTCAGCATTCAGTCGCCCGACACTGCTAGTGTGTTGCTCTCGAATTGGCTCCGCTGGATTGCCAAGATCACGACGACCAGGAACCGCGTTGTTGTTGCGGGTGGCTATCCAGTGCTCCACGGCAAGCAGGCAGGGCTGAAACTCACAGGTCGCTTGGTCTTCAATGGCTCAACATTTCAAGCGCAAGCGATCACGTCGATCTTGGTCACCGAATTTCAAGAACAACAAGATTTCGGGGAAGTGTCGGATGTGGTGACTGACTTTGTCGAGTATCCGTCGTATTTGGTCTGGTTTGACAGCATGACGACCGCAGATCTAGGCCACGGCGACTACATCGGCACGTTTGGAAACGAAGTGTCGCGCTTGGTGCCGTGGTCACTATGTGCCTATCCAACACCTCTGGTGACCACGCTAGTGCAATACCTACACTCCACGCCCACATTCTATGCCAGGTTTAATCTGGTCACCGGCGGAGCTGTCTCACAAGCTGACCCAGCGTTTGCTCGGACGTCAGTCACGCCATCGTGGCGTGATGCCTGTGTTCATTTGGCTATTGGAGACACGGCGCAAAACTACTCGTACATCAATGGCTCCGACGGTATGGCTGCTGGGCGTACGCGGTTCAACACACGTGTGGCCCAGGTGCACAACTGGGGCAAAGCATTTCGAGACGTGGTGGGAGCGACTCGCGGGGCTTACTTTGCTGAGAGCGACTTCAACGAGGAGAACTGGAGTGCGGTCTTCTGGGGGCAGGGCAACTACGACAGACTACAGGCTATCAAGGCAAACTACGATCCATTGCGAGTGTTTTCGTGCCACCATTGTGTCGGTGATGCTACTTCTGGTAGCGATTTCTCCAACGGAACCAGCGGAGCTCCAGCCGCATCGAACACCTCGTACCCGGCTGTGAACGCCACGTCCACCTCAACGAATTCTTCTACTATGGTAAATGCGACAGCCACATCGGCGCCAATTGCGACATCTGGGGATGGTAATTCGACAACGCCGATGAATAATGCGACTTCTGGAACTAAGGGAGGAGCGTCAAATGGCACTGCGACCGCTGGAGACTCACAATGTGTGTGGCGTTTTGCCACTACGCGGAGTGGCAGTGGCAGTGGCAGTGGCAGTGGCAGTGGCAGTGGCAGTGGTAGTGGCAGTGGCAGTGGAAGCGGTTACTGGTATCTTGACTGCTCAAGTACAAATTCCCCCAGTGCACAATGGAATAATGCTACAGCTGGAAGCAAGGGAGGAGCATCAAATGGTAATGGAACCACTGGAAGCTCACAATGTGTGTGGCGTTTGGCCAGCTCGAGCACAACTGGCAGTGGCAGATTTAATGGAAGCAGTTACTGGTATCTTGACTGCCCAAGTACGTCTTTAGCCGTCAATTCCACTGCCAGCGCAAACAATTCAACTGCAGTAAGCTGTTCACGCGGAAACATTGATGGGTCGTATTGCTCAGCGAACTCGTGGTGTTGGCCGAATTGGTGGAGTGGAACGATTTCTCCCGCACCGTGAACTATGCTGTCCTCCAAGTCGACCAGCCGCTGCAATCGTGTCTGAGGTCGTGGAATACCAGGAGCTGTGAGCAAGTTATTCAGAACATGGCCGACAATAGCTGGATTGAGCAACAAATCGCCACGTATGGGAGCCCCGTTTGGTTGGGTGGACTTAATGCCAACGATATCTGTTTCCCGACCGACGCGATCCCGCTTTCCGCGATGTATCGAGGTTGTCCCAGGGGTGCGCTGCCCACGTATGCTTCCCGACTGACTACACGCGGCGCTCAGAGTTGTGGGGGCGATCCTGCACCAGGGGTGCGCTATCCGTGTACGGCACTAGCGTGGCTTCGGCGTCAGATATTGCCGAGGTACTTCGCTTTGCTCATGACAAGAACTTGCCAGTCGTTATCAAGAATACAGGATTTGATCAACAAGGCCGCTCAATATCGACGCCCAATGCGCTGATGATCTGGACACGTAGTCTATCCATGACAAAAGTCATCGGAGGCTTCACTGGTTGCCCGAGTGTCGCACCCACCGCTGCCTTGAAACTTGGTGCTGGCGTACGCTGGGGTGCCGCCTATCAAGCTGCCAAAGAGGCTCGATACGACATTGTTGGTGTGTATAAGAGACAGGTCGCACCCACCGCTGCCTTGAAACTTGGTGCTGGCGTACGCTGGGGTGCCGCCTATCAAGCTGCCAAAGAGGCTCGATACGACATTGTTGGTGCCTTCTCTCGCTTTGTTGGTGCCGCTGGTGGCTGGGTCCAAGCCGGCGGACATTCATTTGCCAGTCCTGCATACGGACTTGGCGTCGACAACGTCCTTCAGTTTGAGGTTGTGCTRRCCAACGGTACTATCACAACKGCRTCKYCRTGYAGYMACAGYGAYYTGTTCTGGGCGCTTCGTGGTGGTGGTGGYGGCACRTTTGCWRTSGTGACGTCGGYCACRTACARACTYCAYCCMMAGCRACCAGTGACGGATTTTTCCTTTGAGTTCCCACTGCAGACGCCGCACGACRCCTCAAACCTGTTGTCCACAATGTTTGAGTGGATTGGAAACATGACGACAGCAACGGGTGGTCCTGTGGTGGCAGGTGGGTACCCAATGATTTACGGCACGTCCTGGAATCCGATCTTGATCGGTCGCCTGGTTTTCAACGGGACTATCAGCGACACGAAAGCAGCTCTGAGTGAGTGGACGCAACGCATGAGAGACCAACGTTTCCCAGTGACTCGTACGACACTGACGCAGTACAATTCCTACGCCGCCTGGTTCGACGCAGTGAATCCCAGTGCCAACGTGGAGCGAGCCGGCGTCCCTATSCTCGATCCATCTCGTCCTGCCAGTGCCACAGCTGGAAACGAGATTTCTCGCYTGRTRCCRGCTYYGACATGYCTRAACCCAGCCAAACTCGTGCGGACGATGGTGAATTATCTGAGGCAAACRCCAGAYTTYTATGCYAARCTYAAYGTYGTWGCTGGTGGCGCGGTTTCCTTGTCSGATCCGAACGGCAATCTGACGTCGGTAACACCATCATGGAGAACTGCGTGCATGCTCTTAACGATTGGAGACTTCAGTCAAGCTTACTCGACCATCAATGTCACTGACAACGCCACGTTTGGTTGGGCAGCAACTTCGCAGCAGTTTAACGACCGCGTGGCTCGTGTGCATAACTGGGGGGCAGCGTTTCGCAATGTCTTCGGCTCGGATTGCGGTGCGTACTTCCCCGAGAGCGATTACGCCGAAGAGAACTGGGCAGCAACTTTCTGGGGGAAAGCCAATTACGCGAGGTTACAGAAGCTCAAAACTGCGTACGATTCGTGCAACATCTTAACATGCCACCATTGCGTCGGAGACATCGGGGACAAAGCGTCAAAGGCAAATGGAAGCTCAAACACGACCACAAGAAGACTCGCTACTGCCTTCTCCGCAGCATCCGAAAACACGACCATGTCGGGCTCCTTCCCAGCGTTCGGAAACGCGACCGCTTCAGCTGCGGCGGCAACGAAAACAAATACGGTCAAGCAGACACCGACCTTAGTGGATGGCTGTGCACCCTTCGAAGGTTATTGTGCGTCTACGAACCCGTCCTGCTGGCCCACATGGACGGAGTGGTGGCAATTCAGCGCAGTCGTGAATGATACGCTCATTCGTGTGACTCCTCCACTTCATTCCATCTTGGCGACCAATGATGATGGCTACATTGCAACGATGATGGACAGAATGAATGATGCACGGTGGATTGTRACCGTTCCAGGAGCGTACGGGAGTCCGGTATGGACGCGTTCTSCGACCTCGGACGACAACTGCTTCCCAACGTCTACTACTTCCATCTCAGCGCTCAAACGCAATACTCAACGATGCAGCAATGGCGCCATCTCATCKTTTGCGGTCGCAGTGACAACGCCAGCAGAAGTGGCTGCCTCGATCGCTTTCGCTCGACAGCGAAACCTTCAGATTGTGATCAAAAACACGGGTCTCGACTTGCAAGGAAGATCTATCGCGTCGGCAGATGCCCTCATGATCTGGACCGCAAACATGAACAGCATCAAGTTCCTTCCAGCATTTCAATCGTGCGTATCACAAGCCAAGAAAGTGCCTGCTCTTGTCGTTGGTGGTGGAGCGCGGTGGGGAGACGTCTACAAAGCTGCCAAAGCCGCTGGATATCATATCGTCGGGCCAGCTTCGCGCTCTGTCGGTGCAGCAGGAGGGTGGGTGCAAGCCGGTGGTCACTCCTTCTCCAGTCCGAGATTTGGCCTTGGCGTCGATAACGTACTCGAGCTTCAAGTTGTACTCGCAAACGGCACCATTGTCACGGCATCTCCGTGTGTAAACTCGGATCTGCTRTGGGCGCTACGTGGTGGTGGCGGTGGGACCTTTGGTGTTGTGACATCAGTGACGTACAAGCTGCATCCAGTGGAGACAGTGACTGATTTCGCATTCTCCGTCAAAACTGACTCAGCAAGCGCTGCTGTTTCCGTGATGAACATGTTTTTTCAGTGGGTTGCCAATGTGACATCACCAGGAAGCGATATGGTGGTGGGTGGATATCCCATGATCACTGGCTCTGCAGATTCCCTGGAATTTCGGGGAAACCTGGCGATCGTGGGTTCGTTGGRTGATGTCGAAGCCAACCTTGTGGAGCTTTTGGATGAATTGGAAGRTGCACAGGARCAAAATATTATCTCGAACTCTTCCACTGCGTTTGCTGAGTATGCATCCTACATGGATTGGTTGGATACCGTCTACCCAAGCACCAAACCAGAACAAGTGGCGACTACAGCGAGCAATGAAGTGTCGCGCTTGATACCATGGGCGATGTGCAACGACCCAGGAAGATTGGCCGACACGCTTGTGGAGTATTCGTCCACGACGCCATCATTTTACGCGAAAGTCAATTTAGTCACAGGTGGCGCCGTCGCCGCCGCTGACATTGCAGCGAAACACACGTCCGTGACACCAGCGTGGAGAAACGCATGCATGCACTTGGTCATCGGTGACGAAAGTCAGGCATACGCGCGCATTGATGAAGCAGACAGTGTGGTCGCAACGAAGGCAGAGTTTGACGCCCGAGTGCTTGCCGTCCACAACTGGGGCGCAGCGTTTCGACAGGCCGTGGAGATTCCAGGAGCGGCATACTCGGCTGAAAGTGACTACTTGGAGGCGAATTGGACTGATGTCTTCTGGGGGAAATCCAACTACGACACGTTGCTAGCGATCAAGGGCAAGTACGACCCATGCCAGGTCTTTACGTGTCACCATTGTGTTGCCTACCCACCGTTTCCTGATGTTTCGCTCGTGTGTCCGAAGCCTGGCGTACGTAACTACACGACTACCGAGAGCAACACATCGGTCGCATCCTCACCCACATATTGCACTCAGAACGAACCATGTTGGCCGACGCCAGAAGCGTGGTCCGACTTTAACCTTACCATGGTGGARGGATTGATTGAAGTGAATCCGCCACTGCGTGATTGCTTTGCTACCACTCAGTGGACAAATTGTCGCGGTGTTTTGGACGCTTACAGTGACGGAATGTGGGTATCGTCACAGCCCGGTGGGTACGGAAGTCTCGCGTTYACTCGAGCAAAGGATAGCGACGCCATGTGCTGTCCAACGGATATGGTGACGCTGGAAATGCTCTATATTCATCGAAACCTCTGCGACAACGGTGCCATTTCCACTTACGGCGTCGTCGCACTGACACCAGAAGATATCACTGCCACTCTCGCATTTGCACGGCAACATAACCTCCAGGTTGTTATCAAGAATACCGGTCTAGACCTTCAAGGACGATCGATTGCGACRTCAGACGCGTTGATGATTTGGACCGCGGAGATGAACGATATTACGATCGATAMCAAGTTCATCACGTGTCCTGGAACYGCYRCCCAACCCGCTATCACGGTCGGTGCAGGTGCAAGATGGGGTGACGTGTACGAGACTGCTCGCTTGGCAAACTATCATGTTGTTGGTGCGAGAGCGCGATCTGTCGGTGCCGCCGGTGGATGGGCACAAGCGGGTGGTCATTCCTTCTCTAGCCCAGCGTTTGGTCTTGGTGTTGACAACATCCTTCGATACGAGGTCGTGCTTTCGAATGGAGCGATAACGACAGCGTCGTCGTGTCAGAACGCGGATTTGTTTTGGGCGCTACGCGGTGGTGGAGGTGGCACATTTGCCATCGTGACGTCTGTCTCGTACCGATTGCATCCCGTGCAACAAGTTACTGGTTTATCATTTTCGTTGACGTTTCGCACCATGAACGGTATGKCATCGTTTCTCAACGTATGGTTTGTTTGGCTGGGCAAGATGACATCACCTGGTAGTCCCGTTGTTGTGGGGGGGTATCCGAGGTTGGAACGTAACAACGATAGATGGAGTTTCGCTGGGCAACTGGTATTCAATTCGACATCTTACATGGCTGTCACCACAACCAATGAACTCATGAATTCGGTGTCCGCGAGATACTATGATCTCATGTACAGATACTCAAACTGGAACAACTATTACTCCTACATCGACTGGTTCTACAACGTTTCTAAGCTACCAACGTGAGTACGTTGGCACGACTGGAAACGAAATTTCTAGACTGGTGCCACAATCCATGTGCCGCAAATCGAGCGCACTGGTGAACACGTTGATGACTTATCTCCGCGGAAATCCCTCGTTTTATGCAAATTTTAACGTCGTTGCTGGTGGTGCCGTGGCGAGTGCAGATCCGACAGGAACGGCGACCTCAGTGACCTCCGCGTGGCGAGATGCCTGCTTGCACTTGGTGATCGGTGATTCATCTCAATCGTTTTTGACGATAACGAACGGTAGTGAATTTAATATTGTGCGTCGGAATGAATTCGTCAGCATTATGTCGGCAGTGCACATATGGGGCACCTCGTTTCGCAACACCGTTGGCATGGATCGGGGTGCATATTCGGCAGAAAGCGACTACTTGGAAATGAATTGGCCCGTCGTATTCTGGGGCAATGGCACGTACAACAAGCTGCTGGCTGTGAAAGCGAAGTACGACGCGTGCGCCCTTCTGAGTTGCCATCACTGTGTTGGAGATGACAGCCCGATCGTAATGTCAAACCCCACGAGTATTAGTGATATGAAAGATCCTTCATGGGATAACCTCACAAGCTGCACGGCACCAGCAAAAAGCGCGACAAGTTCGTACTGCAGTTCGCAGGATTACATGTGCTGGCCATCGTGGACCGACTGGTGGGCTTTCAATCAGCAAGTTAACCAACATTTGATCCAAGTTGCGCCGCCGCTGCAAGACTTCCTATCCCAGGCGTACATGTGGTACAACTACGTTGCCAGTATTCGATGGTCAGCGTGGATTACAGCACAAGCCGGGGGATACGGAAACCCTGAGTGGACTCGCGCACGGGATTCGGACGATATTTGTTTTCCAACAGATGAGCTCTCTCTGTCGAGTCTATACGACAGCAAGGTCTGTTCAAATGGTGCCATTTCCCAGTATGGTGTGGCAGTGCAATCGCCTTTCGAGATTTCGGCGGCTCTAGCGTTTGCCAGAAAATGGAACTTGCAAGTCATCGTAAAAAATACTGGACTGGATCTGCAGGGAAGGTCGATTTCGTCACCCGACGCACTCATGATATGGACCCACAACATGAAGAAACTGAAACTGAGTCAGTTTATCTCTATCTGCCCTGGTGGAAGCCTGGTCTCCGCGATCACTGTTGAGGCTGGCGTTCAATGGTCAGAGGCATACCCTGCTGTCAATCAAGCCGGCTACGACATTGTTGGAGCACCGTCTCGATACGTTCGCACATCGGGTGGCTGGATTCAAGCCGGTGGCCACTCCTTCTCCAGTCCAGCACTCGGTCTCGGCGTCGATAACGTCTTGCGATTCGAAGTCGTGCTCGCTGACGGCACCATCACCACCGCGTCGGCATGCAACAACCCAGACCTCTTCTGGGCCCTCCGAGGTGGCGGAGGCGGCACCTTTGCCATCGTCACGTCTGTCACCTACAAACTGCACGAGCAACAGGTCGTCACCGACTTCTACTTCTCATTTGTGCTGCGCTCGCCCACATCCGCGACATCGTTCCTGACGGCGTGGTTCACGTGGCTCGCCACCGTCACGTCAGCCAGCAGTCAGATCGTCGCAGGCGGATACCCACTGCTGTATGGCACCAGCAATGGCCTTCGTCTCGACGGACACTTGGTGCTCAATGCCACGATCACAGCGGTCAAGACAGCCACGGCGTCGCTGCTCGCGCAAGTCAATGCACTGGCGAGCTTCGGCTCTGTTACCAGTCAGTACACCAGCTTCACACAATACAACTCGTTTGGTGAGTGGTTCGACGCAGTCTACTATAACGGGTCCGAACAGCTCAGTGCCACGGCAGGCAACGAAGTGTCTCGCCTTGTGCCGTGGACCATGTGCCAGAACCCCAAGATGCTTGTGCAGATGCTCGTGGACTACCTCAAATCGACACCGTCGTTCTATGCCAAAATCAACGTCGTCACAGGTGGTGCCGTGGCGGCGGCGGATCCAAAACACACCGAGACGTCGGTCACGCCATCGTGGCGCGATGCGTGTGTGCACCTGGTCATTGGCGACTTTGCGCAGAGTTTCTCGAAACTGGACACTAATAACGCGACCGTGGCGGGCAATGCTCGCTTCAAGCAGGTGGTTGACAACGTACATCGATGGGGAGAAGCATTGCGGACGGTGGTTGGCGTCGATCGTGGTGCGTACTTTGCTGAGAGCGACTATCTGGAAGAGAATTGGCCGTCGGTCTTTTGGGGAAAAGCGAACTACGCACGTTTGCAAACGATAAAGGCGAAGTACGATCCATTGAGCAAGTTTACGTGTCACCATTGCATTGAGATTAGGACACCGACGTGGGAAACGACCGCTTCTTCCGGAGGTGATGATGGCAATCCATCACAGCCGGGCAGCAATGGTGGGAATAAAAATTCGACAAAGAGCACGCCCTCTCCTGGAAACGAAGGACTGCACTCCAAGGTGGGGTCGGCATCGGGAACTGCTGCGAGTGGCGTCCATGACATGAATGTGACAACTCCATCAAACAACAAGCTGCAAACGGCTTACACCGTCGAGATGTTTGTTGTCGTGCAAGTTGCGATGCTTGCAGGCTGGGCATTCCTTGCTCGTGGACAGCAATAGATGTTTAAATAATCTTTATCTTCCAGTGGCATGGTACCAAAGATTAATCTTCATCGTCCAGGGTGGCATGGTACTTGGAAGCGAGCTCATTGTGCTGGCTTTGAGCGTTGGTGCAGCGGTGGTACATTCGGCATTGTCACGTCAGTCACTTACAAGCTGCATCCAAAGCAGACTGTGACTGAGTTGTAGCTGACGGTGAACATCCAGTCGCTAGATGCAGCAGCCACTCTCTTATCTAACTGGTTACGGTGGATAGGCAAGCTTACTACAAACCCTAATGTTGTGTGTGCACATTATATTGGTGTCTCTGTTTAGTGTATTACGCTAGACTAGGGTTGGTCTGCGCATTCACACCATCATTCCCAGACAGGCACTCACGTGGTCGAGCAAACATTAAAATCCAAAAACAAAGTCTGAAAAATCAAAAAGCATGAACATAAAACGGAAGCGAACCACTACGGTGCGCGTAGCCGAAGCACACCCGCGGGGGGCAACCGCTTGCGGGTCCCGCGGTATGTGCGAAGGCGGGCCCAGCGCAACGCTGTAGGTAAGCGAACCCGCTACACTGCCAACAATGGTATTTCTATTCCTCGCCGTGCCTTGCGGCGCACGAGCGGAGCGAGATTGCGCCTGCAAACGCCGGCTCACTTTTCTCGGTCTATCCCACTGTCACTACACAAACGAGCCTTTTTGACTTTTCAGTGAAAACTTTTGTTTTTTCACTCGCTCTCCACGTGGTCGGACTGGGTTGTGGGTGCGACAGCCACTATCACCCATTGTCAGCCACAAAGACCAATCAGGCGGATTATGCCAGCAGCTGACACGGTGTCGTGGCAGTCTGTGATTGGCTCCCAAATATGTGGGACACCCATGCGCGTGTCTGACCGGAGTTGGACACAACGGGTGCTAAAGCGCTGGCGCCTTGCTTGCGCCTCAAAGTTTATGAATTCACTTCGTCTTTTGCCGTCTTGCTGCTGCGTGGGCCGCCTCAATATGCGCATTATTCAATTCAATTATTCATTCTTCACTATAGAATATATATTTTGATACTATGGTGCTATTTGAAACGGGTGGATGGGATGCCAGACGAGCAGCAACTCGCTTCTTCACTGTCATTCTCTTTTTCTACTCACAATGAAGCTTTCCAACAAGGAGGTCTGCGCAATTCGATTTACTGGCCTCAATACTCAGAAGCCCCCGTGCAACACTTGCAAGGGTTTCTTTGTGGCAATGGCTACACCAAGGTTGATCATGCATCTGAAAAGCGCGCATCCATCATATGAGAAACAAGCAGAAGACATCTACAAGCGCGGCTCTCGTCGTCGATAACGAGTCGTAGATCAGCTCACAAGTGACATCTATCGCAGGCTTGAATGGTGCATCGTTGAGCGCATGCCAATCCGCTTTTGCGAACGCCCATTAGTGCGTCAGAATGCCAAGATGTCACCAATATCGGCAACAATACTGCACAAGTACCTTGACGTACTGTACGTCAACGTGCGCAATGAGATGAAGGCCTCGTTGCACCAGCAGTTCGATCTAGTACTTGATGGTTGGACGTCGAACGAACGCCACTTTGTCGCCATCATGGCTGTCTACAATGACCCGGCGCTTGAAGGCGTGTTGGAGCCAGATCTAGCGCTCGACGGCGCCAGTCAGTGCCTGACAAGGCGCTTTGTGTTGCTTGCGTTCTGCCCGATGGCGGACGTGGAAGATTTATGCGCCCAGAGCTTGGTCGACCTCATTGCGATTGCGGACACGCTGTCCACTTTTGATCGCCCATGGGAAGCGGTGCTGTTTATGACGGGGGTAAATTGCTCCGTCAATCAGTCGATTGGTAGCGGAGAAGGAGCGCTATCGGTTATTGGATGCGCCAGCCATCGCTTCAATTTAGCAATGAAGGCCATTTTGGACGACCATGCATTCCTATTGGACCAAATTACGACGCTGATGAAGCACCTGCATGCCGGGCAGCCCTAAAAAAAGTATCAACACTGCAGGCGGTTCTGCGGAACGAAACAGGATGGTCTAGCACCTTCGAAATGGTGCTGTGATGGTCGCGGCTGCATGAAGACCTGGAGGAGCTCAGGTTAGGATAGCCTCCTGCAGCAGGAGGCTATCGTGTCCTTCACGGAGTCCACGCCGGGCTGCGACTCACAGGTCGGATGGTACTTAACAACTCGACAGAGCAGGCGCGAGGGATGACATCGACTTTCATTTCCGAATTGCAAGAACAACAGGATTTTAGAGAGCTGTCGGACGTGGTGACCGACTTAGTGGAGTATCCATCGTACATAATAATCTCGATCGTGACGAGACCATTGGCGCGCTAGGGAACGAAGTGTCACGTTTGGTTCCACGGTCGCTTTGTGCCAATTCGATGCCATTAGTGGCAACGCTGATGCAGTACCTTCGGTCAACACCCACGTTCTACGCCAAGTTCAATCTAGTGACTGGTGGTGCTGCGTCGTTAGCAAATCCAACGTTCACACTAACGTCCGTGACGCCACCATGGTGTGATGCCTGCGTCCATTTGGTTATTGGCGACTCCGCGCAGAACTCCCGATGGATTAGCGGCTGGACACACGCAGTTCAACGCGCTGGTGGCTCAGGTTCAGGGCTGGGGAAAAGCCTTTCAAGACGTCGTTGGGTCGCCTCGCGGAGCATATTGTGCAGAAAGCGACTACTACGAAGAAAAATGGAGCGCGGCGTTCTGGGAGAAAAACAATTACGGGAGGATATTAAGGCTGCGTCCGACCCATTCAGTGTGCTAACAAGTGGACAGTGTCGCTTCTGGGAGCCCGCTCACGATCGTAGATCCTACTCCCAC